>VSMD01055612.1:0-20899 GCA_008750895.1 Mirza zaza
TGCAGACAGGTCTGGGAGCCACCGTCACGGGGCGCCGATGATGCGATGTCCCCGCTCGATGGGGTCTGGATTGCTCAGAAGCCTTGACGCAAGGGAGCGATGAGATCACACTTACCGTCTGTGGGGAGAGCAGACCGGGAGAGGAGCAGTGGCGGGAGGGCTGTGATCAAGGGAGTGACACAGACTGATGCTACCGGTCACCCTGCGTGTGCACGGGGGACAGATAAACGGTGGGGCCGTGGAAGGGGAGGCAGGAGGGTGGCGAGGCTTCCCCGGCGCTCTACCCGGGAGACAGCGCGGCTCGGGACGCAGTGGGGACGGGGTCAGGTGCGAGAGCTGTCGCCAAGGTGGAGCCGGGGTGGTCGCTGCCCTCGAGATGGGAACGGGAAGTGGGCAGAGCCCAGGGCCGAGGGTGTCTGCAGCTTTCCTCAGCCGGGGCAGGGGCGGTTCTGGGCTCATCGGTGCCGTCTGGGGTGCTCGCTGGGCCGTGCGGATGGAGGCGCTGGTTGGGCAGCGGGGCGCGGGGCTGACGCCTGGGACCGGAGTCGTCGTCCGCAGAGCTGTGCTGCCCAGCACGGGAGCCGCCAGCCGTGTGGGCTACTGCACACGCGACATGCGGCTGGTCCCAGTTGAGACGTGCACTAAGTGTAAAACACGTTCCAGGTTTTGCAGACTTAGTGCCCCAAAATGTAAAATATCTCTAAGTTTTTAAAATAAGGTTTGAATATTAATATACCATCTTAGATCTATTGGGTTAAATAAAACATACTCTTATCATTTTTACTCGCATCTTTTTACATTTTTAACGGGGACACTAGGAAACTTAGTGACACGTGGCTCACGTGACGTTTCTGTCAGCGCTGGTGCAGGCGGCATGGGGGGGTCACCTAGGATGGGAACAGGGAGGCCTGTGCCCGAGGCCCCTCGACATTCAGAGGCAAGGAACGTGCGTGTGGTCCAGGCAGTGGTGACCAAGGGGGTGGCCGTGGGGTGGCAGGAGAACCAGCGCACACTTGGCCCTTGGAGTGTGCTTCTGGAAGCTTCTGTGCCATGTGACAGTTGGGGTGTGAGCGGAGAGTCACGGGCTTGGCTGGGGCTGGCCTTTCACCAGGCAAGTGTGAGAGGAGGGGCGGAGGAGACGGGGTGTCTGGAAGGGAGCAATGGATGACTGTCACGGCCCACGGGACCGAGGCTGGGGAAGAGGGCGCTGGCGAGGACGTGCGAGGAGTTCGGGGTAAGGGAGAAAAGGTCGCAGGTCTTACAGGACCATGAACTCAAATAAGCCTCTTCGCCTAATGACTTGCCCGGCCTCAGGTCTCCCTGTGCAGCAACACTAGGCGGACTAGGACAGGGGGTGGGGATGGGGAGGGAAGGACAGCCCCGCTTGGGAGGCTGCAAGGGAGTTCTGTCCTTGGGAGGCAGCCACGCCTGGAACTGGCCGGGACCTCGCCGAGAGCTGAGCCCGTGGGGGAGTCTGCTCGCTGTGTGTTGGAAGTTGGAGGCTGAGGCGGCCGGGAGCTCGGGGCAGACCGGGGTGAGGAAGAGAAACTCCAGGCTGCGGGCAAGACGGAAACAGTCCCCCCACGCTGCTCCTCCGCCTTCACGCTGGGTGACCTCGGGCAGGCCAGCACTCCGTGGGTGCTCGGTGTGCTCGGCCGTTCAAATCCAAGGCAGGTACCTGCCTCGCTGTGTTGCCGTAAGCATTAAACAAGCAGGAGGCTGTGGGGTGCCTGGCACGGCGCCCACGTCACAGCCCCTCGTGAGCCAGCATTTGTCCTGCGCCCCTCCAGCTCGGTCAGCCCGGCAGTGGCCTTGCCTGGCACTGGCTCGGGCACCCGCCTGCAGCCACCCCCTTCACGGGGCCCTGGGAGAGCCCACCTCGTGCCTGGGTCTCCTGATCCCGAGAACCTCTCTTCCTCGGTTGGCATAATTAGGGTGCAAATGTGAAATACCTGACTGTATGGTCACGGGCTTTAAGCCGATATAAACTATTTGAGGAGGGGCCAGTGTAGTGTTTCCTTCTCGTCCTTCAGAGCCAAGAGTTCACCAAAATCCCCAGTCGTCGGGGGAAAACGGAGACAGAGACCATAAACCGAGTATCTAATTTATAAAATGTCACCAGTTTTATTTTGTCAATGTAAAGAGGTTTATCTCAACCAGATTGTAACAAAATTACCACAGCTTATTCCAAAAGAAAATTTTAATACAAGAGATCTTAGAAAATTAAACACATTTGTTTAAAAATCCTATCGTGTAAACTGTAACATAAGAGGGCAGTTGAGATAACACTACACGCGTCGGGGCGCACCTGCGGACTCTCTATTTACACACACACACGACCCGTGGCCTTCTGCCCCTCACAGAGGGCTCGCAGGGACCTGATCTGACTCGGACCAGGCACCTCCAAGCTGGGGTTGCCGCCTCTCCTGCCTCCAAAAGACCCACACCCCGAGCAGTCGGCGTCAGACGAGCCGGGCCGAGCGCTCTGCCCGCCGGCCACGCCAGGCCGGACGGGCTGTGGAAGCGGGCGTCCCTTCCAGGTTGAACCCTAGAGAACAAAACTCCCAGTTAGCTGCACCCCCCCCCCCCCCCCCCCCCCCCCCCCCCCGCTTCCTCCTCGAAATTCGTGGTCTCTGAGCTCGTCTGAGTTCCTGGTCGCTCTGGTGGCAGGCATGCAATCCGTGTGTCCTGTGTTCTCCACCCCAAGTTTCGCAGGGCACCCCGCCCTGTCCCGACGGTGAAAAGAACCCTGAAAGGCGAGTGTGGGGCAGGTCTCAGGGGCAGGAGGCAGAGCTGAGCATGTTCGAGGGGACGGCGGGGGCCGGGGCAAGGCAGCCAGTGGCTTTCCAGTTAGGACGTACGAACAGGAGCTCAGAACGCCAACAAATCTAGCATCTTCTAGTGAGGACGCCCATCTGTGTTACAAGGTCACCCATCTTTTAGGAAAGTTGTGGGGTTTTTTTGGTTTTGTTTGTTTCCTTTTCCGCGGAGAATAGGTGTAAGGAAGCCCATTCAATTTGGTGGTTAAGATTTAGGGACAAAAGGGCTCTGTGGCAATTCAGAGCTACCAAAATTAGGCCCTCCCCGTGGCGGTGGCTCACGGCCAAAGTGGGAGACGCTCCAGGGGAGCCAGGCCCTGCGGGGCCCTCACTGCCACGCCGGCGGTCCTCTCCATCCAGTGGCTGAGGTTCTATTTTAGAAACATAATCAAGGCCGTGTATTACAGAAACATTAAAATGAACTTTTTGGCACAGAAATGTTAGATAAAATATACAGTGCTACAGTTGTGCAAAATTAGCACAGAAGCCAATCTGAACAGCAAATCTTTAACGTTAGCTTTAATGGAATAATGCACAATGTTGTGAAGAGTTCGTTGCGCTAGGCCTTGCTCAGAAGCAGGCCTGCCACAGCTGGCCTGTGTCTGCCAGGCTGGGGAGAGGGTCCTGGCGCTGGCCCAAGGGAAAGTCAGACACTTATTGCCTTTGGGGTCGAAACCGGGCTGAGGCCGCCCCTTCTGGGATGTCTCCTAGCCCATGTGATGTGCTAGCATTGGGGAGGGCTGGGTGTTGGGTCTTCCTCCGGCAGGTCCTGGGAGCTTAAAATCCAGCCCTCTCTTTGCCATTAGTTACGTACCAAGGTGCCCACACAGAGGAGCCTGGCAGAGGAAGGATAGGCCGGGAGGAAGGTTCCAGGCAGCACAGAGGGAGCTGCATGCCCATGGGGGCGTGAGCAGGTGGGGCAGGAAGGCCCAGACCCGGTCCTCGGGGGTGAGGAGAGAAGCCTTCCCCGGAAGGCCGTGCTGTGCTCGCCAACTGGGTGGGCTGGTTGGGGCTTCACTGTGTTTCCGACTCTGGGCCCAAACCCTTGGAGGTGATCACTGGGCCTCCAGTGCCTCCTGTTGTATGTTGGCATTGGCGACAGCCGTGTAATCAATGGGCCAGCACGGGACACACAGCTTTCGATTGCATCTGGTTTCACAGCACTACGCGTAAGCTGCCACTCCTCTAGAAATTCAGCGGTTATCAGGGACTTCGTCTTTATAAGTGCCAGGGCATGAGGCAGAGCCGAGGGCTGTGGCTGGACCCAGTCCACACCCTCCCCTGGCAATCCACGCCTCTTCCCGGGTCTTAGGAGGTGGTGTCCTCTTTACATCCCATCCAGTGGTCCCTTGGGTGACCAGGAGGCCCCGGGCTGGGCTGGTTGATGGACGTTAAGCTGGCTGCCACCGCGGGCTGTGACAGCCTTTTCTGGGAAAGCTTCCTCCTCTGCCAGGGCCCGCAGCTGGTGCTTTGAAGCCAGCTCCGCCTTCTGCCCTTGCTCACGAGTCACGTGGTTGGTGTGTGCCCATGAGTGACAGTCGGAGGAGCGGGCAGGACTGCTGCGCAGCTCTGCCCCCAGGCCAGGTGGTTTATACCATCCTTGACCTTCCTGCCTGGAAGCTTTAGGTCTCATCCAAGGAGAGACGCGTCTGCCCAGCCCCACCTTTCCTGAGCCCTGTTTCATCTGGGGGAGAAGAAAGAAATGAGCCAATGGCGAAGGACAAAACTGGTGACATTCTGTCTGGCCATGAAGAGACCAGGGTGAAAGGAACCCAGAGTGGCTCTTCCTCCCATAGAGGGGCCTAGATGGACGAGGCCCTCCAGCGAGAAGCCGGCCCCTTGGGTTTCCTTCTGAATGGGGGGGGTCCTTTCTCAGATGTTAACATTGCAGGTCCCAAAGAATCATCTTCTTTGATCAAGTGGAGTACAACGGGTCCCTTCCACTGAGAGGTCCTGAGGCGGAGTGGCAGAGGATGACATGTCTCTAGCAGGTGGTGGTTTGGGCACCATGTCCCAGCCTTGACCTTGGTGTGGACCCAGGCGTTTCTGCCTCCTTCCTCCAGGAAGTGGGAGGTCCGTCCTGCCACACCAGCGGGCAGGGCGGGAGCATGTTGAGCAGCAGGATGGACTAAACCATTGCAGAACAGTCTGTGTGACTCCAGGGTTAAGGCTTTGGGGAGTTGCTGACGTGTGCCTGTCACGTGCGCATCTGAGCCGAGATCTGAGGGGAAGATCTGCACTTGGCATTGACTCCAAAGAGCCAGGGTGTCCCCACGTGGCTCCTTCTGCCTCACCTGGGCATGGTGGCTCCCTGGCTCAAGGTCCCCTCAAGTTATTCAGGCCACCTGGTTGGCTGGAGGGTGGTGTGTCAATTATCTCCGCTTTTTCCTTAACTGCCCTGAATCGGTTTCCTTCTGGCTACAAGGGGAATGTGCAGCATAAACCTTCCAGGTGATTCTGTCTGGTTTTCCTCTAGCTAGGAAATGGCCCACACTCACCTAGGGCGTGGCTAAGCAGTGAGTTGGAACAATCCCGGGCCAGGTCCATCTTGTGACACGTGTCTCCACCCACAGGCTTCCCTGCAGCTCGATCGGCCTGGGGTCTAGGTGCAACACGACTTAGTCCTGCGTAGTCTATTCACAACGTCCTATCTTGTTTCTTAATAGTCCTCAGAAAATGCAAACTCTTCATAGCTCTACTCAGCATCCGAGGACAGATCTCGACGGGGGTAGGAGACAGTCTGATGATCTTGGGGGTGAAGCCAGCCAGCAGGCCCAGTCCTTCGAGGCGCTCCGACGGGGTCTTGGAGAAGGAGCGTCAGGGGCCACTGTGCTGCCTGTCCAGGCACTGGGGCTCTGAGACGGGCGGGACAGACAAATCCATCTCAGGGGTACGAGGGATTCCAGTCCCTGTGGGAGCCTGCCAGGGCACGGGCAGGGGAGCTCAGACGTGCGTCTTTGGTGGGGGGTGGTGAACGTGATCTGGCCAGACCACAGGCCGTGTCCAAGGTCGCAGAGGTGGAGCTGGGTCTGAAAACCCACGGGACCTTCCGCAGCGGTTCCCAGAACCCAGTCTCCTGTGACCGCAGGCTGGGGTCAATGATTACAGGACAGGTAACACGGGGTTTGCTACTGAGAGCTGGGCAGGACGTCTGAGTCCCTACCACGCCTGGCAAGGTGCGTGTGGACCTAGGTGACCGGTCCTTCCTGAAGCCAGCCACGGGGAGGTAGGGGCAGTTCTCTAGGAACCAAAGTTAAGCTCGCTGACGGCTCCCGGGCAAGGCGTGAGGACTGTCTCCCTGGAGGGTTGCAGTGGTGACACCGCTGGGTGTGTGAGCGCTTGTTGGTGCGGAGAGCAATGGACCGGCCCCCGTCACAGGCTGTGCAGGCAGTTAGAAAAAGCAAAGAGAGAATGTAACAGTCGTGCTGATTCCCACGGGGGAAAGAGTTGAGAGGTGGTTTCGAAGGAACCGTCTGGTGTGTGGCACCAGTTGTGCGTCTCGACCAGGGGCGCCGCGCCCAGCCTGGCGCCCACCCTGCTGCAGGCCCCTGAGCTGGAGAGCGAACGGCCCCTGAGCCCAGGGCTGCCCCCGGGAGAACAGGGACCACGTGTCCGAGTCCGTCCAGCGAGGCGCCACCTTGCTCTGAGGACAGGGACCGCGGCAGCTCTGGGACTCAGTTTAATCGGGGTGTCGTGTGACAGGTGTGCTCTCTGGGGTTCACTGGGTACGTGTGGTCGTCGTTCTGAGGTGGGCGGGGTGGAGGCAGCTGGTGCCCCACAAAGAGCCCGTGTCTGGGGTTCCATGGAGGTCAGAGGTCACCGCTCTGGGGCTCCACGTTGCGTGTCTCCCTGGGGTGCCCTCGGGACAGCTTGGGGAAGCGGGAAGCTGCTTTGGGCCGGCTGTTCTTGTTCAGTGGCTCTCCGGGAGGGGTGATGTCCCTGCAAGACAGAGCGGGGAGAGAACCGGGTTAAGACGGGCAACAGCCAGGTGCGGGAGCCGCAGGGGCTGTCAGAGTGGACAGTTGCTGCCCAGCTCTGCCCAGCAAGTGCAACGTGGAGAAACAGGAAAGCCGCGACGGTGTGGCGTGTGTCTGTGCCAGCTCGAGAACCTTTCTGGACCTGGTCCACTAAGGCCGTGAAAGAACGCACTAGTCACAGCTTTCCTCCGTGTTCCTTGCTCTCCCTGCAAAGGCACGTCATTAAGTCTTAGAAGACACGCAGCAAAAGCCTAGGGGAGGGCGTCCTATGGGACTTAGCCTTAGGACACAGCACCACGCCAGTGTCTCACCACAGGAGGCTCCTCACCGCGGTGGGCGAAAGACCCAAACGGGAACAACCCACGAGTCCAGCCCGAGGGGGTCACGAGGCCGGCTGTGACGCACAGACGTGGCAGGGTGGCATACAGCCACCAGGCCAGCGTTCACTGACCCATAAAAGTGTACAGTTAGAACGCTGGTTACAGCAAAGTGGGCAGGTACAACCCGCTGTGCGTAGAGAAACAGGATTTGTTCGTTCATTTCATGAATGTTTCTCGAACACCCATGCTGGCCCAGCACCATGCCAGGCAACGGAGCTTACAGAGTGAACGACGGAGATGTTCTCCCAGGTCCCGTGAGATTTGCAGTCCAAATGGGGCTAAGGATCACCTGTGAGGAAGACGAGGGTTACACATCAGCCGGGGCCTGCCTGAGAAGCCAGGCGGAAAGGCTGCTCACAGGAATTGCCCGGGAGGAGGGGGTATGGGACCCAGGGGACATGGGGAAGGCCAAGGAGGCCATGCCCAAAGTGTCAGGGCCCTCGGCAGGGCAGTCCCATGACCTGAGTGCATTTATGTGACCGCTGCCTGCCGCGTGGAAGGGGTGTCGCTCTGGGCCCGGGTGTGAATGCAGAGTGGGGAGCAGCGGGGAGGTACAAGTCAGTGGGGCAGTGTGAGGAACAATGTCAGCCAGAGCATACCAGGCTAAACCCCCTTTGAATTCACACCTGGGCCCCAGAACTGCGTGATGGTGGCCCCTGGGCATCCAAGTCTACCTCTGTGCTCCCTTAAGATTTCTCTGTTTCCGGCCCCTTGGTTTGAACTGGGGAGCTCCTGACTAAAAGGCACCTGATTTTGAATGGATGAAAGACCCCCCCTGCTTATCAAGTCTTGGTCTAGAAACATCATGCAAATGCTGGTATCTTTACGCCAACCTGATGAAAGGGGCTGTACCTTTCCCAATGTTACAGGGGTCAAGGGTGGAGATTAAAGCAGGGTGGGCAAGTCCTGCAGCCAGTAGGGAGCAGAGGCTGATCCTGAACACGCAGTCTGAGTCCAAGAGCACAGGAGCAGCAGCATGCGATTCTCATGGGAGCACAACCCCTACTGTAAACAGCACGTGCAAGAGCTCCAGGTTGCGCCCTGCTTGTGAGAATCTAATGCCTGCTGAGCTGAGGCGGAGATGCTAGCGCTGGGAAGCGGCTGCAGATATACATCGTCAGCAGAGGGAAGTTTGCACAGTAGATGTAATGAGCTTGAGTCATCCCAAAACTATGCCCCCGACCCCTGCTCTATGGAAAAATTGTCTTTCATGAAACCAGTCCCAAAAATGTTGGGGACTGCTGGTTTAAAAAGTAAAAAAAACCCAAAATTTAAAAGTTACAGTTAGTACAGCCTACACCTGTGGTGTTTATGGAGTCTACACTAGCGTATAGGAATGTCCCAACCTTCATGTTCACTCCCCACTGACCCACCCAGAGCAACCTCCAGTCCTGCGAGCTCGTTCAGGGTAAGTGCCCTAGACAGGTGTACCATATTTTTATAGTACATTTGCTAGGGTTAGATATGTGAATATTGAGCACTGTTACCATGGCCTCCAGTGTTTGGTACAGTCCCGCGCAGGTGTGTAGCCTTGGGTAACTCCAGGAGGGGCACACAACAATGACATCACGTAACAACGCACTTCTAAGAACACATCCTCATTGGGCTAAATGCCATATGAGCAAACTGAAACCTTGAGGCAGATCCCAAAACAGACTAGTTTCTCTCTGAAAGAGAAGATTCCAGTCTACCTGAGTCACTGTCATAAGGAAGTCCCCAAAGCAACCTGTTAGGTTTACACGGCTTCTTAAAAAATACAGCTCTGAGCCTATCACCCTTCAACACTGCTGAGGAAGGGCCAGCTGACAGGTCCTCCTCCGGCAAGACCCCTGAGGCCCGACAGGTTGCAGGTAGATGGGCCAAGGCATGGTGCTTGCTGCCTCACTCACTCATCAAACCCTCCCCAAAGCCAGGGTTGAAGTCCTGATATTACTCCCTCTTTCAGATGAGGAAGCCCAGGCTTAAGAGCACCCTGGGGACAGCGGTAGGGTTTGGGGGCTATCAGTGTGAACCCAAGACCAGCCTTCTGCCTTAACCTCTGCACCCTCTGTCTCATCCTGGCGTTGTTTCCCTTTCTATGAGAGCTGTAGACAGTTTTATTGGAACGTGGCCCTGCCCATTCACTCCTGTGTTGCCTACGGTTGTGCTCTCGCGGCAATGGCAGACGTGAGTGGCGTAAAAAGCCACACCTGTTCATGATCTGAGCCCTGACTTCCCGCCGCCTCCTGAGAAAGACCCCAGCGGGAGCCGCCGTCTGAGGACTGAGTCTGCGCCGGGCACAGCCCGGCAGAGGGAGCTGAGTGCTCACAGCAGCTGTGCAGTTGGGTACAATCCTCTCTACCCTGCAGATGGGCAGACTGAGGCTCAGAGACGTCACGTACCTTGTTCTGTGTTGCCAGCTACCGAGCAGCAGGACTGGGGTTGGGGAGCGGGACCTCTGGTTTAGTGAGGCAGCCAGGAAGGGACTAGTTGAGTCAGCTGCTCCGGCACACAAACCAGCTCAGTTGGCTCTCATAATCCACCTACCAAGGAGGCAGGTGGCACTTTCGTCCCATCATACAGAGGCAGAAACCAAAGCTCACAGAAAACAGCTGGGCCCGAGTCTCACAACGAGTGGCTGAGTTGCTGTTCAGACTCAGGTCTGACTCCACAGCCAGAATCCGTTCTAGCCTATTGAAAGCAGGGGCCCAGCCCGGGGTGTACTTTAGAACCACCTGGGGGGTTTTAAAAAACATGCTTTTGCCCAGATGCAAGCTCCAAAGATGAGTGTTACAGTAACTTGGCAGGGCTCGGCCGCTGTGATTTGAAAAGCAGGCCTGGTGTTCCAGCGTGCAAGCCGGCGCTGCTTTTGAAAGCATTCATACCATTTGGGGAGAGTCTGCAAAAATGTAAAGACCAGCCCCCCCCAAATAATTCCATTTAATAATTTCATTTCACTGAGGCGAACAGTGGCTTTTTGGTGGGTGGGGAAATGGGTTAAACATTTGACAGTGTCTGAACTTTCTGGAGAAACAACTTTAAACTGTTGTAAGATGGGGGAGGGGGGGGACCGCATGGATGGCACTGAGTGTCGGCCACTGTTCCATCACTCCAGACCAGGCCTCCTCCAAGGGCAGAGGCTCACTGCATGGCACGTCACTCAGGAGCAAGATCCCTTGGCTGGAGATGAAGAAATACTTGGATTGAAAGCACATTCCGCCGTGCCCTAACCCTTTCTGCTTTTACGGTCCAACCGAAACCTTCTTTCCATTTAACTATAACTGAAAATTCTGAGCTTCCCTCACAGGTTTCCTCCCAGAGTCTATTATGAAAATACCACTCAAATAGAAAAAGAGTAGCTCCATCTTCCTCTAAAAGGCAAAGAACATAAAGCATAATATATTCCTTCCTCCATCTTCCTTATCTCAGCTCTTCAGCCTCAATATATTCTTGAACTGTATTATTTCATGTGTTTTTGAATAGGTAACAGGAAGTGGTGCAAGATAAAAAGCACACAGAGATAAATGTGTAAAAAGTGCGTCTCCCTACCCTGGTCCTCCAGGAAACCACGGCTATCATTTTTTAGTGTATCTTTCTGGAGCTATCCATTGCATATATGTATACACAGCTGTGTATTTATAATGCTTATATATTTCTTCTAGCTATTTCTCAGAATAGAAATTTCCTATGCACCTTACTTTTTCCTCTTAATGATATACCATCCAGAGTTTTCTATATCGACACAGACGGATGAGGCCCAGTATTCTAGTCTAAGGGTTGGCAGACTTTCCCCATAAAGGGTCAGACTGCAAACATTTTAGGCTTTGGCGGCTATTCAGTCTCTGTAGCAACTAATCTACTCTGTCTTTGTAGCAGGACAGAAGCTGTAGACAATGTGTAAGTGAACGGGAGTGGCTGTATTCCAATAAAACTTTATTTACAGAAACAGGTGCAGTCTGCTGACCTCTGTTCTAGTCTAAACCCTCTCTGGCTGCCTCCTCACAGGTGAACGGCCACACGGTGCCACGGGGGTGAGGCCTGCTGCCCCGAGCACAGGGACTGCATGTGGAAGTCATCCCCGTTCATCACCCAGTATCTCAAGCTAAATGCTGGAACAGGTTCTGCTAGGTGACTACTGGCCCCTGAGTGGCATGCAGGATGTGACCGTGCCAGGCCTTGGGCCTCCCTCTAGCTGGTGTAAGCAGCTTTGTTCTCCTTCTGGAGCTGTGTACGGGGGTAGAGAGCTGGGTGGCTGAAGCAGGCACGGTGCAGTAGGGCTGGGGGCCTGGGTTTGAGCCTCGCTCCGTCCCTTGCCAGCTAAGTGAGAATGAACACAAGCATCTGCGGGGGGCGGGGCCCACGCAGACAATGAATGGCAAATATTGTGACAACTAAGTGAAATGTCAAAATGACACCCCAAGATTCCCATCTGCTATGGCCAATGGTTCCAAGATGTCCCTTGATCTGTCCCTGCCTGCTGCTCCGGGCCCCACTCTCTCTCGAGGCTCCTTACGGGGACATCTGCCCAGATGCTGTGACTTGTCCCTTCTTCCAGGAAGCCTGTCCTGACCACTTGCCAGGGTTAGTGTAGTTAGATCACCTGTTCGATTTTCTGCTGCTCCCAACAGACCAAAAACACAGGCGAGCAGCGGCCTGGCCACAGCAGGTGCTGGAACACCTGACGTCCCCACGGACGCTGGCCACTGCGGGGCCCCCGGCTGGAGACCTGAACTGAGAACCAGCCAGACCCACCCTGGGAAGCCCTGGTGGCCGAGGCTTGGCACAGACAGTGCTCTTGAGTCTGGGACCTGCTCTCCCCACCAGCAGGACGCCCCGCTGTGCTCTGGGTTTTAAACTTGACTGTCTGGGGTTCTGGCTGAGTGGACCAATGGTGGCCTCTGAGTAACTCCCCCCACCATGGGGCTTGGGCAGAGTCGACGGCCCTGGTGGGTCTATGTGGCTTACTGGGAAGGCACCAGAGGTAATTCCCAGAGGGCCTTGCTCTCGAGGCGCCCAGTCCAGACAGACACAAACCACAGCAACTCCCCCCGAGGCGCAGGTGCCACCGAGAGACACAGCTGGCAGCACCCTGCTGGGCCTGAGGCAGGCGGGGAGGGGGATGCTGGTGGCAGAAGGCCCCACCAGAGTCCCCCACCCTTGCTCCTCTGGCTTCCTAGCTGGTTCTCAAGCAGGCCACGTACTGTTAGCCTCAGGGCCTTCGCACTGCTGTTTTCTCTGCCTCGTTCCCTCAGGTCTCCACGCCGTGTCAAACTACCTTTGTGGCCTTCCGCAACCACGAGTAACACGTCCCCCCAGCCTGTCCTCCACGCATGACGACCTTCCCTGTCCTCTCCACAGGAATCCCCATGTGACGTGTGTGTGTCTCCTCGTCTGTTCATTGTCTGTCTGTCCCTCGTCTTATTTGCTGTTGAACCGCCTCTGTCTGCAGAGGTGCCCAGCACACAGTAAGTACTCGGCGGGGACAGACGGTGACATGGAGGGACTGGGGAATTTCCTCCGAGTCACCCCTGCTCACATCTGGAACTGGGACAGACCCTGGGGAGGACCAGCCCAGCCCCATCCTACTGTCACTGTTTAAACTTAATCCCTTTATTTTCACATATTTTGAAAGCAATTCTAATCGCTTATATTTAAACATTTCCTTTAATAAATGTACTTTCACAGAAGGTAGCTGGTGCTTAAACGTCTCTGTAATTTTCTCATCATGTTTTCTTACTTTTGTAGTCAAAACAACAGCTTTAATCACAGAGGCTCTATATGTATTAAGAAATAAAGATTTCCCCCCTGTTCTTGGTAATTGTTTGCAATTACCGATCGATAAAGCCGGTGTTTATATCACACTCGGATCGCCCTCCTCGGGTTGCACAGAGGTTGGGAAAGGGAAACCTGTCCAGGCCGAGCACCTGAGCCTCTGCGTCCGTGTCAGTCCCCGCGCTGCAAGGGGGGATCGGCTCCACTTGGAGGAGAAACATGAGGTGCGGAGAGGAGGGTACACGGTCCAGAGTCACACAGCTAAGACTGCCTTGCTCTTCCGGTCACCTGCACGAGGTGTTTCTTAAGCATCCAGATGTTCAAATGACAGTCCCCACCGTCTGCCCTCAGCTGTCGGGGTAATAAGTGTCCCCAGTCTCTGAGCAGGGCGCCCCAAGGCTCCGTCTCTTCTCTCAGGAGTGAGTCTCACCCCGAGGTGGCCATCCCCCCACCCCCCCGGCCGTCCTGAGAGTCAGGCCTGGGAGGCCCCGAGTGGCTTAGATTCGGGAGCTGGGGGCGGCAGCAGTGGAGACCTGGCCTGGTGTCTGCGGGACCCGGCGGGCTCAGCTGAGGACCGTGTCTCGCCTGCCGGTGCAGCCCACCCCAGCGGGCACCAGCGTCTAATGAGGGGCCAGAGGACCCCCGTGTGCCTAAAGGGGAGAGCTGCTTGTCCACGGCCACCCCTTAGCCTCAGTTCAAAACCTGAAGGCCCACAGTGACCTCGAGACCCCAGCCTCACCCTTGCTTGGGGGCTACAGGCCGGGCGAGGGCCCAGGGAACGGAAGGGAGCAGCCTGACCCTCACTTCTGTGCATCTGCATTCCAGAGGGTGTGGTCCCTCCATCTATTTCAATCTTCTCCGCGAGGCCCCAGCGGCTGCTGCGACAGGACGCACAGTCTCCAGCAGGGCTCGGTCCTGCCAAGGCTGCGGCGTTAGAGCTACCGGGACTCGTCAGCCCGGGAGGAGCAGCCCTAGGGCACAGAGCCAGCAGGAGCCAGCTGGGAACGTGACTGTGCACCCAGTGTGTGGCACTGAGTTGTCACCAACTGTGTGCACGGGGAGTGTCACTCCTGCTTCCACTGGCGCAGGGCTTTCGAGTTACAGAGGCCCACGTGGCAAACCGATTTACAACGTTCTGCACAGCGCGCTGAGAGCAGGGACCCTCTCCTTGTTCTTCCCCTCCCCTCCTTTCTGCCGCTTCCTAGCTGTGTGAACTTAGGCAAGTTACTTAACCGCTCTGGGCCTCAGTTTCCTCATCTGTAAATGATGGGAACAAGAGACGGTGCTGATAATATTCTTGCTGAATGATTCGGCAGGAAGCAGCAGCGGTTAAGAGCTTGGGCTTTGGAATCCTGGCTCCATAATTCTCTAGCTGTGCGACCCAGAGCAAGTAACTTCACCTCTCTGGGCCCAATTTTCCTGCTCCTATTGAAAGGAAGGTGAGGGAAGATACCAGAGTAATAGCTCTCTCAAGGGCTGCCTTAGATGAAAATGAAATCCGACCTGAACCCACAGACCCCAGGGCGTGACACAGGAGTCAGGAGGGATCCCTGGTTAATAAAGGCCAGTGGAACAAGTGGATCCCACAATGGGGTATCCCGGGAGAACGTTCCTAAGCCACACAATTCCGCACATAATGATTCTATTAGGGACCCCAGTAAGGAATCAGCTTCTTCAGGATAAGACGAGGTATCAAGAGAAGGTTTCCAGTCCCCACAGATGACAGATCCTGAACGTGTCACACGCAAGTCCCGTGACGCCTTCCCACTCGCCAGCACCACTTCCCCCTTCCAACTGTCCCCCGGCTGCGGCCTGGTTGCACCAGGGTCTGCCTTCCTCGACCCTGCCTGAGTGACAGGGGGCACCCGTGGCCCTCGGGCCTGCGGTAGTCCTCAGAGCACCCACAAGTGACCGCGAGCTGCCATCTGTGTGCGGTGGGACCGGCTGCCACGGTTCTCGGCCCCCCGCTGACGTGCACGCTTCCCCTCCCCACCCCCACCCCCCGAAGTGCACGCCTCCCCTTCCCTCACCCCCGCCGCATTTTTGGGAAAACACAGCCTTATTTGAAAATTCTACGACAACAGACTTGTTTTCCACAACAGGCTCGAGCGACCGAACCTGCCGGAAGACCTTTGCCCTGCTGACGGAGCCGGAGTGATTCCTGGCGTTCGGCAACGCGGCAAGTGTGAGCGGGGTCTAGGGGCCGGAGCCTCCGCCTTTAACTCACAGTGTGACCCGGGCCGACCCCCCCCCCATCTGCTCCTCATCCACGACCGGAGCGCTAGATTCTGCCCCTGGCAATCCAGGATGAAGGAACGTGCAGGTGAGGGGACCTTTCCTCACTGACTTCTCTCTTCCAAATATGAAGATGGCCCCTTGAGTCTCCACCTCACGGGCTGGGAGAAAACTCTAGAGCACCAGAGACAGCTCAGAAAATCCACCTGACGACCCTGATCGAGCCCACTGCAACCCCACTTCACCGATCCATCCCCTTCACTGACCCATCACGATCAGCACCTCCTGACACGGCCGCCTTGTCGAGCGCAGGCTGTGAGCACGTCTGGAGACAGATGGCGCCCGCCGGGGGTGCTGGAGCACCCTGCCCACCCCGCTAGGGAGGATGAACGGGGACGCGTGGAAGGTGCTCCACAGAGGCGTGATCTCGTGGCTCAGTGGGTGTGGAAGGCTGGGCCAAAGGTGTCACAAGCTTCTTACACAACAACCTGCCATAGCAGTTGGCTGTGGCTTTGCTGGCAGCTGCACACCAGACCCCACAGAATGGGCATATGTTTATCCACCCACCACCTCTCCTCTCAGGGAGCTGTCACCCCACTCCCGTATCAATCATGTTCCGTCCACGAGTGCAGGTGGGCTGAATGTCCCACCCCTTTGCCCCAGATTTAGCTAATTGAGGTATTCTGTGCCCTGGGCCACAGTCACTGCCTCGAATGGGCTCAAGACCCAAAGTTGGGCCAGTCAGAATCTCCCTGGAATTTCTGCTGGAGCCATCGGGAAAGATGTGAGGAACGAGGTCCTTCCCTAGGACTTTGGCAGGAGCTGGTGAGAAGGATGTGTAGCCTTCAGGCCCTGAATCTATGGGGCCCATCAAGGACCACAGCTGCTGGGAGCCGTCTTCCCGCTAGACAGAACATGCTGGAGAATGATGCCAAAAGAATCCTCTTGGCATCATTTGAACCTGTGGATACAGCCATTCCCGAAGCTACCATTATCCCTGCACTCTATAGCTACATAAGTCTTAAGTATCCCTTTTCTGCTTACGCTGATTTGACGTGGGTTCTGTAATTTGCTAACCAGAGTCCTTCCTGACACCTACCGTGTTTCTGAGACCTTTAGAGACTCAGACATTTAGCTTTTTCAGCACCTGTTACTAAACGTTTTTATTCCACTTTACCATTTAGCTAATAATTTCTTTAATAGTCTAGTGCTTATATGCATGAGCTTTAGAACGAAAGAGACCTGGACCAACACCAGCCTGGCCCCAGAGTCCACACTCCCAACACTTTGTTTTCAAATAGCAGAAATTCAGGAGCTTAGACCCAAGTTCAAACACCAGCTCTAAAACTCGCCAGCCGTGTGACTGTGGGCAAATTCCTCAATGTCTCTAGGCCTCGATTCCCTCATGTACAAAATGGAAACGACAGTAGGTCCGCCCTCCCCTGCAGTTGCAGATCACACGACACCCGCGTGCGGAAGGTGTGGCTGCGTGGCTCGGGTCTGACACGGGGCAGGCGCCCAGGCGAAGCCGCTGAATCCGAAATGGTGGCTTAATCCGGGGATGGGTCTGGGCAGAGACAATATGGTACGACTCGGCTAACTGGCGATCAGGGCCATCTCTGCCACACTAATTAAAAAAAGAGAGAGAGAAAAGAGAAGACAGAAGTGGGATCACAACCACGAGCCCTTCTGCATTCCTCAGATAAGCCAAGTCCGCCTAGGTGATCGAGCATCCTGTCTGGGCCCCAGTAGCCCCTGCAGGCAATCGGGGGGAAACAGCTTTTGGTTCTTTACAACCAACACCCACTGAGCACCTGCTACCTTCCGGGCATTGTGCCACAGTCAGGATGAAAGGCAAAGAGGCAGGGCGGGGCCCTCCGGCCATTCCCGTGCATGGGAATGAGAAACACACGCTCGCAGGTCAGCACGAGGCAGTGGCTGCCGTAGCGGAGGGAATGACGGGGTCGCAGGACTCAAAAGAGGGACCCGCATTCCCACCTGGGTGGGGGTAGCGGGGCCCAGCCCAGCATTGCTAAAGGGAGATGCTACAAAGTCAGAGAGGTGGCCAAGAGTATGGCCTCGGGGGAGAGGCCGGGCGGTGGAGAGGGGTCCGGCAGTCCCTGACAGGTGGATGGGTAAAAATCCCACGCTGGAGTGGGCGTGGCCTGGGACTCTGGCGCACACAGACCTGGGTCTCAGATCCTGGCTCCATCACGCACTGCGTGAGGGTCCTTTGACAAGTTTATCAGCCTCTCTGAGCCTCAGCTTCCTCATCTGTAAAATGGGCCTAAATACGGTAACGACCGTCACAGGGAGGGCTGTGGAGATTAAATAAGGAAATTAATGCTGACCATCACAACTGTTAGTAATAGTCCCCTGTAACCACATTCACTCCCTGACATCATACACGTCTACACAGCATGCTCCTTCCTCACGTGCACAACTATTCCATAATACTTAGGGTAGGAAATGCTGAGGAAGGAGTGAGGTCCTCCCACCCAGGGCAGCTAGAGACCCCAGAGGGATTTATCCTAGAGAAATGGACACTTCTGTTCCTGCATTCAACGGTTCTGTCGGCTCTGTGCAACAGTGCCAACTGGAAGCACCACAAGTATCTTTTACAAATGGATAAATTGTGTATGTTCACAGAATGGAATACTACGCAGCAATAAAAAGGAACAAACTGCCGGTGCACCAACAGCTGGGACGACTCAAACTGTGCTTAGTGAAGGAAGAGGTTGTTTACCACTTTACATGACATTCTTGAAAAGACAACACCGTAGGGATGGAGAAAAGGACTTGGGGCTGGAGGTGGGTGGGTTATAGAGCGACAGCACCAGGAAGCTTTCCCGGGTGATGGAACTTTTCTGTATCTTGACTATGATGCTAGTCACTCAACTATACATGGGTTAACGTTCACGGAAGTGAACAACAGCAGCAAAGTCAATTTCACTTTGCACTCGGATGTCAAGTGTGGATAACTTCGAGTGGATGATGAGAAAAAAGCAAGCGAGTGCAAAGGGCTAAAAACTTCTTTCTCAGTCGAGGCCAGCAGGATCTGACCAATATATTAAAGGTGCTAACTTGGCTCTATCCCCAGATACAGGGGGATGAGCCCTCCCAGCACCCATCATCGGTTTGTGGACAGTCTGGGCTCTAACCACTGGTCTGCCTTCTCCCTTGCCCCCAGCTGCAGCGTCGTCTGCCTTAGAATTTCGCAGCTCTGCCGCATGCCCATGGACACCCTCTCTCCTCCGACCTAGAACAAGTGAACGATCTGCGGCAGCTGCACAAATGGCTCCAATCCCTGACTCCTCCCTGTGCCGTCCTTTGCCAGGTGACTCTGCGGTGCCCTCTGCTCTGAGTCTGGCTTCTGCCTTGGAGTCGCCTTGGCAACGCAACGTTACCCACGTGACACAGTCGGGATGTGCCTTCGTGAGTGGGCTTTCCCTGGTGCTGCTCCCTGCCACACGTACCCAGGCCAGCCCGCCGGTCCCGGGAGGAGGACGAGAGACCCATGGAGCAGTGCCCTGTGCCCAGCCAAGGCCGCCCTGCGACGGCAGCCAGCCGGCCGATCCCCGACGAGGACGTGAGCTCAGCCAACACCAGCTGGGCCTCCGAGCTCACCAGCCAATGGCAAGCAGTATGTTTTCAGTATCGCGTGCCGCCAAAGTATCGTGCGTGTCTGTTCCACAGCATCAACGTGGCAATAAATAAGCAATAACCGAATAAGGTAACCACGCTCAGGAATCACTCCTAGACATGGTTTAAAAAGTGCAGGGGGAAATGCAGAAAGCTGTGAAATTCCGCTGAGAAGGAAGCTCTCGCCAAGATCGATTACACTTTGGCAGGACAAGACAATTTGGTCGGTAAAGGGCTGTCAGCTTGTGTTGTGACCATACCTCTCTGATATGAGGGGTATTTCCTTATTTTTTATGAACCCCAAATCAGACGGAGGTTATTGTGCCCAAAATATCTAATCTGCTTCCCTTTCTCCAAACTAAACGTTCAGATGCTCCAATGTTTAAAAATAAAAGACAGGAAGTAGGGCAAAGAATTGTAATAATATCTAAGCTGCCAGCTCAAATCATTTTGGGATTGAAGTGAGAGTCGGAACAAAGCAGGAAAACATGCAGTTAGAACAGCTTCCCTATGAGACGCTCCTAGTAGGTGACAATTCTTTTGTTCTTCCCAGCAAGCCTATGAGGTCTTTGCCACTAGCCCCATTTGATAGACGGGGCTACTGAGGCAGAGCGAGGTGAAGGTCAAGGCTGCTAAGCGGTAGAGCTGGAATTCGAACCTAGGTCTCTTTGACTCAAAGTCTCGCATCTTCTGAGATGTACCAAGCTGCCATTTGAATCCTTTAGGAAATTAATAACAGAGCTTGGGCTTAAGTACCGTAATGCACTCCAGCCAGCCACCGCACTGACGAGATTGCCGAGGTGACAGAAGGTCTGCTGTAGAGGAACCGGCACTCTGCAACCAGGTCTCTGGGCTTGGCCACTGGACGCTCTCTTTGTGCTAACAAGATCCCCGCGCCTCAGCCGCCCCGATCACTTGCCCAGTATCAGAAGAAAGGGAGAGACTGCGGCTGGAGCTACGTGGAGAAATCTGTACCGCCCCCTACATACCCCCAGTGGATGTGCGTGCTGTGTGCTCCTCCTGCCCTCATACCCGAGCCCCTCACAATGCCACGCTCTTCCCTGGTCCTAAGGAATCCAGGAATTAGCTGAGCACGTTCCTGCTAAGGACGGAAGTAATCACTGTTCTTACTTCCACCTTCTGAGGTGGGGCCTATTATCAGTCCCATTTCACAGATGAGGAAATCGAGGCACAACACCCTTATACAGGGTTACTCCAAGATCAGCGAGACAGTAAGTAAGTGGCATGGCCTTGCATCAAGCCCAGGCCTGCGTGCCCGTGTCCCCTTCTCTCACCAGGGATGCCCTTCCACTTGTGCCTTTAATGTGAAAGCCATGAAACAGGCCCTGTCCCAGCCCTGCCGGCACAGCTTGCCTCCTGTTGCCTCAGTGATGTCTCAACCTGCCCTCCCAGAACAAGCTAGTGAGAAAAACATCCACAACTCTGTCACAGCAAGTTCTCACGTGCGAACAAGAGAAATAAAAACGTGGAATCCTGTTCTTACTCAGCAATCCGTGACCTGTTTTATCTCTAGCGGAGCCTGCTCAGCCAGCAGACTGTGCGCTCAAAGGGCAGCTTGTCTGGGCCAAAGCTGGGCTTGTGTTCGCCCTTCTTTCTGGTCCAATTCAAACCTCCTGGGCAGGCCAGGTGCAGTGGCTGCCTGATGCCAGCATTTTGGGAGGCCGAGGCGGGAGCATCACTTGAGCCCAGGAGTTCAAGACCAGCCTGGGCAAGAGAACGAGACCTGTCTCTACAAAAAAAAAAATTTTTTTTTTTTTTTGAGACAGAGTCTCACTTTGTTGCCCAGGCTAGAGTGAGTGTCGTGGTGTCAGGCTAGCTCACAGCAACCTCAAACTCCTGGGCTCAAGTGATCCTCCTGCCTCAGCCTCTCAAGTAGCTGGGACTACAGGCATGTGCCACCATGCCCGGCTAATTTTTTCTCTATATATATTAATTGGCCAATTAATTTCTTTCTATTTATAGTAGAGACGGGGTCTCGCTCTTGCTCAGGCTGGTTTCGAACTCCTGACCTCGAGCAATCTGCCTGCCTCGGCCTCCCAGAGTGCTAGGATTACAGGCGTGAGCCACTGTGTCT
>VSMD01055613.1:0-13997 GCA_008750895.1 Mirza zaza
CAGGCGCGGTGGCTCAAGCCTGTAATCCTAGCTCTCTGGGAGGCCGAGGTGGGCGGATCATTTGAGCTCAGGAGTTCGAGACCAGCCTGAGCAAGAGCGAGACCCCATCTCTACTATAAATAGAAAGAAATTAATTGGCCAACTAATATATAGAGAAAAAAAAAATTAGCCAGGCATGGTGGCACATGCCTGTAGTCCCAGCTACTTGGGAGGCTGAGGCAGCAGGATTGCTTGAGCCCAGGAGTTTGAGGTTGCTGTGAGCTAGGCTGACGCCACGGCACTCACTCTAGCCTGGGCAATAAAGTGAGACTCTGTCTCAAAAAAAAAAAAAAAAATAGAAAGAAATTAATTAGCCAACTAAAAATATATATAAAAAATTAGCCGGGCATGGTGGCTTATGCCTGTAGTCCCAGCTACTCGGGAGGTTGAGGTAGGAGGATCGCTTCAGCCCAGGAGTTTGAGGTTGCTGTGAGTTAGACTGACGCCATGGCACTCACTCTAGCCTGGGCAACAGAGTGAGACTTTCTCAAAAAAAAAGAACACAATTTTGCTTTTCTGCTTACGATCTTTCTGTAATGAAAGATGCTAAAAATATCCAAAGAAAAATAACCATGAGCAAATACTCCTTCCCCCAATCCTCACCATGATTTTTCTAAAAAACAAGAACAAGTATTATGGATTTTCTAAAAGCCATAAGTTATTTTTGATATTTTTCAGTAATACAGTAACCACATTTAATATGAGTAAAATATGACTAAAAATTATATGTTGCTCTTCAAAAAAGTTGCATTTTCTACTTATATCTAGCATAAGCCAGGTATCTTTTTAAATATAAGATCTGAAAAGGTCCTATTTAGTAGTCCAAAATAACACATCAAATATATAAGTAAATAATCATATCATTTGTCTTAAAAATATTTTCCATTTAATAGCTCTGTATAATCCAAATTAGATTCAAAGAAAGCCAGTGAATCTTCAAGCGTTTCCATCTGGCCACAGGCCCAGCCGCTCAGGAACCACACAGCGGGGGCTGCGGCCGGCCGTCCTGCATGGTCGCACATCTTAAAAGTCAGCCTCCCCAAATGCTTCAGTGTAAGCAATGACGGGTGACTTACGAGTTACTTGGTAACACGCATTAAAAAATGGTTTTGAAGATAAGATAACAGAGAGAGAGAGAGGTTAACATAGTTTTCTTAAATGAAAATAGAATTTTTAATTAGATGATGCAATCCACTAGATTATAGTGATTTGAAGTACATAAATGACAAGGGGACCTCCCTTATCTAAATGTTAAATAATCAGAAAACTCAGAGAAGCAGACACTTCCGCCGTGTTCTACAATTATTATTTAAGGGAAGGAAATGAACATTTATTGGAACTTTTACTGTGTACAAGAAACCTGTCTGATTGCTCTTTTAATTCTTGTAACAACTCTATAAGGCAGGGATTATTATCCCCGTTCCACAAATGAAAACAATCTACAGGGAGCCAAAACAGGCTGTCCATGTTAATGAAAATACTTTAGCTACCCCAAATTACAAATCATATCACTAACATGTGTCATTGATAAATAACTAATATATAATTAATAACAAATAAAACTATATGTAGTTATATAGACAGCATATACAGTTAAATTCCTAACATATAGCTAAATTATAGTTATATAATATATACATTTAATAAGATATAAGTAAGTAATTATATAACAAATTGCATTCACAATAAATAGAGCTGCAAGAAACCTTATAAATTATCTGGTCTAACATTTTTTAACACATTTCCTCCACAAACAGTACTAAATTTCGTGTCAGATATTTCTGCATGCCCCATAATGAGATACTCTTAGAAACCTCCCAGATGTCTTACAACACCAAGTGTTGAGAAGATGAGGAGCACCCAGAACATAAATTGGTGCAAGCATGTGGAAACCACTGTAGCATTGTCGTCTTTGGATACCTCTTGACACAATACTTCTCCTCCCAGTAATGCACACGAGAAGTCCAGGCACAGGGGTCACTGAAACCTGAGGAGCACTGTGTCTAAAACTCCAACACTGGCAAGAACCCAAATGTCCACAAGCAATAAATTGATACACAGGCTGAGTGCAGTGGCTCATGCCTGTAATCCTAGCACTTTAGGAGGTCAAGGTGGGAGGATCGCTTGAGGCCAGGAGTTCGAGACCAGCTTGTGCAAGAAAAATCAGCTGGGCATGGTGGCATGTACCTGTAGTTCCAGCTACTCAGGAGGCTGAGGCAGGAGGATCGCTCCAGCCCAGCAGTTTGAGGTTGCAGTGAGCTATGATCATGCCACTGCACTCTAGCCCAGGTGACAGAGTGAGACCATGTCTCAAAATTAAATTGATAAACAAAAAGTGGCATATTCATGCAAAGGCATACTCTTCAGCCATGAGGATGAATGAACCACACTCAACAACATAGATGAATTCATCTTCCAAACAAAACTAAGCAAAAGACATTAGAAAAAAGGTATATAAATGAGAGATTTCTATTGACACACACAGTTCAAAAATAAGCTAAATTACTAAATTAAACTGCTTACGGATACATACAAAGCTAGTAAACTACAAAGAAAAACAAGAGGGTATGTATCCCCCAAATCAGGATACTGGTTACTGCTAGGGAAAAGTCAGGAGGGGACGCTCAGAAGAAACTGTTTGGGGAGTCTTTGGTGGCATAGACAGTTTCATGGGATTCACCTGATAATTATTTGTTAAACTGCATATCTTATGTTTATGCACTGTAAATGTGCTGTATTTCACAATAAAAAGATTGACAAAACACTAACCCTATCCCACTCAAATACATATATTAAATATATGCTATGTATATATATGTACATACGTATGTATATATACATATGTCATATGTATGTATTCAGTAATTATTCAGTATTATATACGATTTTTGTTTTCAGTTCTTTGATTTGTGTAGTTTCCAGATTTTCCTCATTGAGCAATTACTATTACAGTTAACTGAAAAGTCATTTCTACAAATGAAGGAAAATAAGCCTACCCTGAACTTACCCAGATGGTTGTGGCTTTCAGGCTGAGATGTTGAAAGGGGGCAGGCCGGCATTCCGGAGGGGGATTTATAGCTTTGCCTGGACTAATAAAACTGCTCCCGGGCCAGGACTAGCCTCTGTGTCCTGGGTTAGCTGAGGAATGTTCCCTCTGTTTTGATAACCGTGAGAGCCGGGCAGGCGGAGAGGTGCCCCAGGGCCTGAGGAACAGAGCCCCTTTGTGCACCCCTGCCCGGCACCAGGAGGCAGTTTTCATCTCCCTTCCTTTTCTGTCTAGAATCCTTTTAGGACAGTGCCTGGATCCAACTCCAGCCTTGTGGCTTCCCTTAGGCTTGTAGCTTCCTTCTCCCAGCTTCAATACCTTCAAGATCTTACACGCATATCAGCCTTTTCTCAGCTCTAAACCCTGTGATTCCTTTCCTGCTCTGAGGGAAGCTTGCAATGCTAAGGTTTGGTCTCTCAGACAACGAGGACAGGATATAAGGCACCAGAACCACAGTTTTCTTGACAACAAACACATATTTTTAAGAGCGATGCCAAAGACTAAGCTGGGGCCACCAGTGGTTTTAGGTTTAGTTTGGGTTTTCTTAAAAATCTGAAGCATGTGTGTTTTTTGGAAATCTTTTCTCGAGTCATCCCAATAATAAGCTTAATAAAATTGTCAGTAATAACCACACATTTTATAGTGGAACCATGAGCTAAGATATACTAAATGATGATCTCTCTTAAATGCTCATCCTTCTGCATCAATTGCTAAAAAGAAACAAAATCATAGAGTTATGAACCACATAATGACATTTGATCAACAAAGGACCACATATGTGACAGTAGTCTCATAATATTATCAAAGAGCTGAAAAATTCCTATTGCCTAGAATTTACAATACTATATTTTTTATTGTTATTTTAGCGTGCACTCCTACTTACACACACACACACACACACACACATGCACGCACACAAAAGTTAACTGTAAAACAGCCTCAGGCAGGTCCTTCAGGAGGTGTTCCAGAAAAGGCATTGCTATCACAGGAGATGACAGCCTCATGGGTGTTATTACCCGTGAAGACCCTCCAGTGGGACAAGACGTGGAGGTGGAAGACAGTGATGTTAATGATCCTGATCCTATGTAGTCCCAGGCTAATGTGTGTGTGTCTTAGTTTTTAACAAAAAAGTTTAAAACTAAAAATAATTAAAAATTTAAAAATACAAACAAGGTTATAGAATAAGGCTATAAAGAAAGAATATTTTTGTATAGCTGTACAACATTTTTGTGTTCTAAGCTAAGTGTTATTATAAGAGTCAAAAGTTAAAAATAATTAAAAAATTTGTAAAGTGGAAATGTTACAGTATGCTAAGGTTAATTTATGATTGAAAAAGAAATTTTTTTATAAATTTAGTGTAGCCTAAGTGTACAGTGTTCATAAAGTCTACAGCAGTGTACAGCAATGTCCTGGGCCTTCACATTCGCTCACCACTCACTCACTGACTCACCCAGAGCAACTTCCAGTCCTGCAAGCTCTATTCATGGTAAATACCTTATACGAGTGCACTGTTTTTTGTCTTTCATACTATATTTTTACTGTACTTTTTCTATGTTTAGATATGTGTAGATACACAAACACTACTAATTTACAATTACCTAGTATTCAGTACAAAAACATGCTGTACAGGTTTGTAGCCTAGGAGCAATAGACTACAACATATAGCGTAGGTATGTACTAGGCTACACCACCTAGGTTTGTGTAAGTACACACTATGATGTTTGCACAATGATGAAATTGCCCAACAAGTTACTTCTCAGAATAAACCCCAATTGTGAAGGGATGCATGACTGTATATCCTTCCAATACTGGCATACATATCAGTTCCCCCTTATACAAGAACCCCAGTAGATGTCTGAAATCACAGATAGGACCAAACCCAATTGCCATTAATCAGGACATATTTCTGTTTATGTCTTCCAACCACCAATTTAATGCCTTTTTCATCTTAACCTATCACACACCATGGCCATAATGTTTGCAGTTTGAGGTTTGACAGCAAAATTAGCACAAATTTCTTTTACTTTCTTCACAATTTGGATTGTGAGATTTGCTTTTACCATAGATCTTAGCAACTTCAGCATATGAATTTTTTTCTTTCCTCATTAAGTTGAGAAATTTCACCTTTTTACTTAAAGTAAGAACTTTAAAGAACTTTAAAGATTCTCTTTGTCATATCCAAATTGCTAGCATAACTACTCTTGCACTTTGGGGCCATTATTAATAATAAGGGTTACTTGAACATAAGTACTCTATGTAATACTGTGACAATTGATTTAATAACCAAGATGGCTACTGAGTGACTTACAGATGGGCAGTATACACAGTGTGGATATGCTGAACAACAGGATGTATCTCAGGCAGGGTAGAGTATGATTTCATGTAAACATGTTATAGTAAGCTAAGGTTAATTTATGATTGAAAATGAAAAATCTTTTTATAAAATTTAGTGTAGCCTAAGTGTACAGTGTTCATAAAGTCTAAAGTAGTGTACAGTACTCAGCATGCTCAGAACAGCATGCAATTTAAAACTTAAGAATTGTTTATTTCTAGAAATTTCTATTCAGTATTTTCAGATTGTGGTTGACAATGGGTAACTGAAACTAAACTACATAAAGCAAAACGATGGGTGAAGGAAGGACTACTGTATTTCTATAAATAAACATAAAATACTGGAATCATTGCATTCTTCTACCTGAGTCTATTGGCTTTAATCATATTTTAAATATTTTCAGACAATTCACTCCTGAACAATTCATGGGTCAGATAAAAATTCAAAAGGAAAATAAAAAATATATATTTAGGACGTCATCAAGATGGCAGAGTAGGAAGTTGTAGCTCTTATTCCTCTACATAAATATTGATTACAGAAATAAAATTAGTATAAAAATACTTAAAGGAAAATTCAGAATTCAGCTAAGAATTAGAAGCACCCCAGAAAAACACAAACTGAGAGCAGTGACATTTATGTGAGTAAGAAGAGCTATTTCACTTCACTCATGTCACTTTATTCCCCAAACTGGCTTAGCTCAGAGCCAAGAAAATCACTTTGGCCTTTGATTTCTCCTTGGCATGCAGGAGCAGGGAAGGGCAAGATTTAAGCGTGCTCCTAGCTGCCTGGCCACCTGGTCTTTCAGGGAGCCCTCAGTGAGATAAGTTACTTTTATTTATGTAGTTATTTGTTTAGCCTTATACCAAACACTGAACAATTTGAGGAGCTTAGTTCCCTGTGACATTCAGAAAAAAAGAAAAGTGCTAGGCATCCTCTTATAGCCAACATTGCTCTGCATGATTCAGAAAAAGCACAGACCTAAGGCTTTTCCTCCAGGAGGGAGGGAAGGAAGTGAAGGGGACATTGGCCCTAGCTGTACAGTATTCTTCCCAGGAGATTCTTGCCTCATATCTAGTACTACTGACTGGTAAAGGTCTCTCACAGTTAAAACCAATCAATAAAGATGGGTAGAAGCAGCCAGCTGCCTCTTGCACAGAAAATGTACAAGGAACATGAAAATCAAGAAAACATTAAACAATCAAAGGAAGAAAATAATCTTTAGTAACCAACTCAAAAGAAATGAAGAGCTTAAAAAAATTGTTTTTAAATGGAGATCTGTGAATTGCCTAACAAAGAATTCAAAATTATCATCATGAGGAAGCTCAATGAGTTACAAGAGAACACAAATAGACAAGTGTACAAAATCAGGCAAATGATACATGAACAGAATGAGAATATCAACAAAGAGACAGAAACTGATTTTACAAAAACCAGAAATGCTGAACTGGAAGAATACAACATCTGAACTGAAAATTTACTAGAGGTGTAAAAAAGCAGACTTTATCAAGTATTACAGGAGTATCAAAAGAAAAAGAGTAAGAGAAAAGGATAGAAAGCTTATTTAGAGAACTAAAGGATGGAAATTTCCCAAATCTGGGGAGGGAAATAGACATCCATATTTCTGAATTTCAAAGAAGCCTAGATACATTGAATATAAACATATCTACACAAAACATATTTATAATAATATTATCAAGTCAAAGACAAAGAGAATTTTGAAAGCAGCAAGGGAAAATCAACTTATTGTATACAAGGGAGCTTCTATAAGGCTATCAGCATATTTCTCAACAGAAACTTTGTAGGGAAGAAGAAAATAAAATGATATATTCAAAGTATTGCAAGAGAAAAAACTGCCAACCAAAAAGATTATGTCCAGTAAACCTGTCCTTCAGAAATAAAAGAGAAATAAAGATTTTCTCATACAAAACATGTTGAAGTTCATCACTACTAGACTTGCTTCACAAGAAATGCTAAAGTGAGTTCTTTAAGCTGAAACATAAGGCCACTAATTAGCAGCATGAAAACATAAAAAAGTATAAAACTCATTGGTACAGGTAAGTACAGAGCCAAATACAGAATACTAGCGTGGTAATAATGATGCATAAATTACTTTAAATTTTAGTATAAAAGGTAAAGAACAAAAGTATGAGAAACAACTGTAACTACAAGAATTTGTTAATGGATACATAATATAAAAAGATTTAAATTATGTTATCAATAACAAAGTGTGAGGGAAAGAAGTAAAAATGTATAGTTTTTGTATGTAATCAAAGTTGTTATCAGCTTAAAATAGCTATTAAAACTGTAAGATGTTTATATAAATCTCATGGTAGTCATAAATTCATAAAAACCTGTAGTAGATATACAAAACATATAGAGAAAGAAATCAAAACATATGCTACAAAAAATTATCATATCACAAATGAATACAGCAAGAGACTAAGAAAAGAACAAATAAATTACCAGTCATAAAATAGTTAATAAAATGGCAATAATAGATCCTTTCCTGTTGATAAATCCTTTAAATATAAATGGATAGCATTTTTTAATTGAAAGATATAGAGTGATTGAGTAGAATAAAAAATAACATCTGACAATATGCTGCCTATGAGAAACATAATTTATCTTTAAAGACATACACATTCTGAGAGTGAAGCATTAGAAAAAGATATTCCATGCAAATGATAACTAAAAGACAGCAAGCATAGTAATCTTATATTGGACAAGATAGATGTTAAGTCAAAAACTGTCACAAGAAGTTTGTGACTTCTTATATAAAGGTCATTATATAATGATAAAAAGTTCACTTCATCAAAAGGATAAAACAATTTTAAATATCTACGCACCAAACATCAGAGCCCCCAAATATATAAAGCAAATATTAACAGAGCTGAAGGGATAAGAGACAGCAATACAATAATAGACAAGGACTTCAGTACCCCACGTCCAACAACGGAAAGAACATCCACACAGAAAATCAGCAAACTTGAACAATACTATAGACCAAATTAACCTAATAGATCTATACATATTAGTCAATCCAACAGAAGCCAGAATATACATTTTTATCAGGCATGCTCAGAACATTAACATTAAGATAGATCATATATTAGGCCACAAAACAAGTCTTAACAAATTTTAAATGATTGAAATAATATCAATTATATTTTCTGACCACACTGATATAAAACCAGAAATCAATAACTGAAGAGAAATTGAAAAATCTACAAATACATGGAAATTAAACAATAAACCAATGTGTCAAAGAGGAAATCAAATGGGAAATTTAAAAAAAATACTTTGAGACAAATGCAAAAGGAAACACAGCACCCCAAAATTTGTGGATGCAGCAAAAGTAGTTCTAAGGGAAAATTTTGTAGCAATAAATGCCTACATTAAGAAAAAAAGAAAGATCTCAAATAAACAACCTAACTTAACACAGGGGAAAGAAGAGAACAATCTAAGAACAAAATTGGCAGAAGAAAATAAAGAATAAAGATTATAGTAGAAATCAACAAAATAGAGAATAGAAAAGATGAAACTTACAAACCCTTAGATAGATTTACTAAGAGAAGATGAAAGAAGATTCAAATAAATAAAAAAGAAGACATTACACAAGTAATGCCACAGAAATAAAAAGTATCATAAGAAAATACTATGAACAATTATATGCCAACAAACTAGATAACCTAGAAGAAATGAATAAAGTGCTAGAAACATACAATCTACCAAAACAGAGTCAAGAAGAAATAGAAAGCCTGGATAGACATATGGCAAACAAGGGGATTGAATCAATCAGTAATTAATAACTTACCAACAAAGAAAAGCTCAGGACCATTTGGCTGTACTGGTGAGTTAACACCAATCCTTCCTAAACTCTTCTAAAAAATAGAAGAAAAGGAAATACTCCATGAGGCTCCCATCACCCTGATTCCAAGGCAGACTACAACACTCTAAGAAAAGAAAAGAAATATCTAGATACAAAAATTCTCAATAAAAGACTAGCAACTGAATCACATAGCACATTAAAAGGATTATCCCCTCATAACTAAGTTGGATTTATCCCTAAGATGCAGAGAAGATTCAACATACACAAATCAATCAATGTGATATATTACATTAACAGAATTTTTTAAAAGATCATCTCAACAGATATGGAAAAAGCATTTGGCAAAGTTCAACATCCAGTTATGATTAAAACTCTCAATAAGCCATGTATAGAAGGAACTTACCTCAACATGATAAAGGCTATATATGAAAAGCACAGAGCTAACATCACAATCAGTGGTGAAAGCTTTCCCTCAAAGATCTGGTACAAAGCAAGAGCATCCACTTTCTCCTCTTCTATGCAACATAGTACTGGAAGTCCTGGTCAGAGCAATTAGACAAGAAAATAAAAAGGCACCCAATGCAGAAAGGAAGAGGTAAAAATATCTCTCTTTGCAGATGATGTGATTGTATATATAGAAAGCCCTAAAGACTCAATGACAACAAAAAACTGTTGGAACTAACAAACAAATTAAGTAAAGTTGTAAGATACAAAACCAACATTGAGAAATCAGTTGCAATTCTATACACAAACAACAAACTATCCAAAAGGAAATTATGGAAGCAATTCTACTTACAATAGCAACAAAATATTAAAGTGCTAAAGTGCTTAGGAATAAAATTAACCAAAGGGATGAAAGATTTGTACACTGAAAGCCACTGATGAAAAAAACTGTAGAAGATGTATATAAATAAAAAGATAGTTAGTGTTCATGGATTAAAAGAATTAATATTGCTAAAATGTCCATACCACCCATAGCGATCTACAGATTCAATGCAATTCCTATCAAAATCACAATGGCATTCTTTACAAAACAGAGAAAAAATTCTAAAATTCATATGGAACCTCAAAAGACTCTGACTGCCAAAGCAATCTTGAGCAAGAAAAACAAAGCTAGAGATATCACATTTCCAGCTTTCAAAATATATTACAAAGCTACAGTGATCAAAATGTATAGTATAGCATAAAACAGACAAACACACCAATAGAACAGAGTAGAGAGCTAGAAATGAATCAATGCATCTAGATTCAACTGATCTTCAACAGGTTTGCCAAGAATAAAAAATGGTAAAAAAGAGTGTCTTCAATAAATTGTGTGGGAAAAACTGTATATCCACATGTAAGAGAATGAAATTGGGCTCTTATCTCACACCATATACAAAAATCAAGTAGTTAAAGACTTAAATGTAAGACCTGAGGCTATAAAATTTGTAGAAGAAAACTGCAGAAGCTTCTTGACATTGATCTGGGCAATAATTTTTTGAATATGACACCCAAAGTACAGGCAGCAAAAGCAAAAATAGACAAGTGGGATTACATCCAACTAAAAAGCTCTGAACAACAAAGGAAACAATCCACAGAGTGAATAGACAATGTACAGACTAGCAAAAGTATTTGCAAACCTTATATCTGAGAAGGGGTTAATCCAAAATATATAAAATACTCAAACAACTCAATGGTAAAGAAATAATAAATATATAAACAAATTACCTAATTAAAAAATAGACTAAGCACTTGAATAGACATTTCTCCAAAACAAGTATACAAATGGCCAACAGATGTATGAAGGAGTGCTTAACATCACTAATCATCAGGAAATGCAAATCAAAACCACAATGAGATATCATTTCACACCTATTAGAATGTCTATCATCAAAAAGACAGGAGATAATAAGGGTTGGCTAACAAAATTGAACCTCAGTTAAATTAATAGATTTCAAAGAAATATTCCTCCTATACCATTTAAACTGATCATGCAAGTTGGTCGTCTCTAATGTGCTGACATTGGCATGTAACACACCTGAGTGAACGGGGTTTTCTTACCATCTTTAAACTAATAAAATATTTTAATCAAATTATTTACACCTACTGTGTAAAGAACTTTAAGTGTATGGTAGCCCAAACCCTTCTTTTCCCAAATGAACAATTTAAGTGAGATGTTGAGGGAGCCAGGAGAAAGGATCTTCCTATCCTCCTTTCCCTGCCTTAGTCAGCTTGGGACTCAGCTTGACTATAGCAAAACAACATACACTGGGTGGCTTAAACAATAGGCATTCTCACAGTTTTGGAGGCTGGGAAGTCCAAGAACAAGGGGCCTTCAGATGTGGTTCCTGGCGAAGGCTCTCTTCCTGGCTTTTAGACAGCTACCTTTTTACTGTGTCCTCACATGGTACAGGGAGAAAGAGCTCTCATCTTTCTTCCTCTTCTTCTAAGGGCATTAATCGCATCATTGGGGGCTCTATCCTCATGACCTAATTACTTTCCAAAGGCACCACCTCCAAATACTTTTGTATCACATTATGGATTAGGGCTTCAACATATGAATTTTGTAGGGGCATAAGCATTCAGCTCATAACACCCTAAGCACAACTGCCCAGGCAGCCTGACACTTACGGTTCTTCCCTGACCTGTGTCCCTGAACATGCTCTCAGCTCTAGCTGCTTGTATGGGGGACAGAATGCCTTATCTGACTAGTGAAAATTGTTTTCTCCAGTCAGGAATATTTTTGGCTTTGGTTTTTCTCCACAACCACCAGTTTAGTCAAAGGGAACCCAATGCCCACTGGGTCTTCCAGGACTCTTGGAGAGCATGCACTAAACCCCAACTCCATGGGTCATCATGGTCCAAAACCTTGTGGTTTCTGTGAGTTCCTGCGTGTAATTTCTCACAGGCCTGCTTCAGGCCCTGTGCCCGCCACACTCTCCCTGCTGACCTCACATGTCCCTAGGGGCAAAGCAGTGCTTCCCCTCCAACGTGTCCTGTAAGTCTACAGACTACACTGCCGATTTACCAAGGAGTCTTCTACCTCCTCACTACCTCCAGCCTCTCTACCTCACTTTCCTCTCTAAATATTTCCTCCCACATGAAAAAGAATTCCTCTTTCTATTTAATGTAGATCACTTCTGCCTATGTGCAGGCCTCTGGGTGTCTCAACTATAGCACTAATCAAGTTTACCCAGGACTTTTCTTTCAAAAATTCAGGTGCCCTATGCAGAACTCTCAGATCAGTTGCTAAGAGCATAAAATAAAAAAAATGTTTCCATCTTATTACATGGAAAACTTTAAATATACTCCATCTTACCTACTCTATACTTTTCCTATTTTTTCACTTCTAAATGAATCATAAATGTGAGAGCTGTGTGTCATGCTGCAAAGGGGAATGGCCAGGACCTTGAATTATTGAATTCAAGACTAGCTAGTCATTTGCTCTCATCCCATAAGATCCTGGGAACATTCTAGCACAGAAAAATACTTGACCAACTGGAGTCTTGGAAAAATTCATCTACATGCTGTCTGCTACCAGGTGATAGAGACCAGTCCACATGGGAACTGAGCAGCCCCCTGTGCCTGGGGGTTAAATACAGCCCCTCAGTCCTTCTCTCCTTGGCCTTCGTACTGTATTGTACCTCTCTAGGTTGGGTGCAAAGGGACAAGGACTTGGGAAAGAGTCAGAGCCCTTTACCCCAAGCCCTGACTAAGCCACTGCTGCTGCCCAGCCCTGCTCTGGACCAAAAGAAATTCCAGGGGTGGGAAATCTAGCAGTTTATTACTACATTAGCCATGTGGGTGGGAAGGGAGTGAAGAAAAGGACATGACTTGGTGAGAATACACAGTGGTAAGGAGAAGGTACTTACCAGGGCCAAGAGGGCCCAGGGCTACCTCCAAGTCTAGTTTCAACACCTTTTCTTCTGACTCTGAGCTCTAATTTAGTTTCTTTCAAGACTACACTTCGTCCATTAGCCCAAGACCAGGAAGTGGAACTGTGGAAAATTCTGGAAGCAGCACAAATCCAATCTCCCAGCATCTTGTGAGAGAGCATCCAGACACCTAAATAGTTTCCAGAACTCTCTCCAAGAGTAAGCATACATCCTTAGTGCTAAACCCTGACGCTGGTCTTGATCAGCATGGAGGAAGCCACAGTCTCACATTAGAGGGCCTCTTGGAGAGCTGTGAGGCTTGCCCCCAAACAAACTGTACAGGTGTCCCATCTTCACAAAAAGTCAGAAAGTTTACAAGAGTGTCTGTGAATAAATCCATGGACAATTTTTTTCAGAGGGGAATTAAGCCATGGGTCATAAAATTACAGGACTTGCCCAAGGCTGAGCAGCTAAGAAAAAGCAACACCAGAAAGCAATTCCAGGTGTTCAGAGACTGATTCCATTAATAATGTTTAAAAATATATTGTTAGAAACAAAAAAAATGAAATGCTTTTCTACACATCTAACAAAAAATGTACAAAGACTTCCATGAAAAAAGTAACAAAACTCTGATGAAAGAAATTAAGGATCTATTATAAATAAGTGGAGAGATATTCCATATTCATGGACAGAAAGCCTTGAGGGTGTCAAAATATCAGTTCTTCCCAACTTAATCTGTAGCTTCAATGTGATTTCAGTCAAAATCACAGCAAGTTCTTTCATCTGTACTGACAAATTTATTCTAAAGTCTATATGGAGAGGCATAAACCCAGAAGAGACAACCCAAGGAGAACAAAGTCTGTGAACTGACATTAGCTGACTTCAACACTTACT
>VSMD01055616.1:0-94289 GCA_008750895.1 Mirza zaza
TTCTGATAACTTTCCCAGGACTCCCCTCTGGGGGGAGAAGAATAGATGTACACTGATAAATAGGCCCAGAAAGTTGATTTGGAAGTGAGACTTTATTCTAACACATTAAGAGAAAGTTAATTATTTAGGATATAGCTTGACTTTTTAAGGCTGATAACCAGTGGCAACACATTTCCACAAAAACCTTAGTTAGAAATCTTTTGTAGTCTTAGTAGCTTGTTTCTATAAATTTCCTGGAGAGATTCAAGGGAAAGTGAGCCTCTGAGGAGCAGGTGGGTCCTTTGGCAAGTCATGCAATGAAAATAGTGAGATTTAGTGGAACACATTCAAATTTTGGATCTAGAAAAAGGAAATGAAATCATGGTAAAATGGAGATTAGGAAGAGGTGCCCAGGGCCCAGATGAGATAATGAGGAAGGTAATGTTTATCTTATTTTGATTGACATTAACAGGCATATACCAGACACCATACTAAGCACTTTACTGCATCACCTCATTTAATCAACACAAATTTATGAAACTATTATTTCATCCATTTTACAAAAGAAAAAAACAGTTTCAGAGATCAAGTGGTTTTCCCAAAGTCATCCAGCTATTATGCAGTAGAAATAGGATACAAACCCAGACCTGCCTACCCACATTTAACCACTTTAGTATACTGCCTTAAATAGACTCACATTTTCTGATTCCCAGGGTGTTCATTAAAGGAAAGAGTAAATGACCACTTTGGTTATATATCAGTCCATGAAATCAAGTTATTATAACTTGTGGACAAAGAATTACTGAAACTATTGAGACAGAATCCCAGTCTGGTCTTTAAAACTTCCTTTTCTAGACATTTGCTCAGATATAACCACTGTAATTTGGGAAAGATATGTAAAAGATGGGTTAAGTAGAGCATGTATGTTGTGGAAGCTGGTCAGAATGATGGGAAAACCCATTGGCATATTTTTTGAGAAAAAGAAGAAATGTGGGATAATTACCTTGATAAGAAAAGCCTATAGACATGTGATAGCTGTCTTTAAATATTTGATAAACTGTCACACGGAAGTAGTATGAGACTTATTCTATATAGCTGTAGAGGAGAAATGTAAGAATAATGAGAAGTTATTAAGAGAAGATAAATTCTGGATGACCAGAAAACAACTTCATAAACGTAATACAAAGTTTCATAATATTGTTTTGTACCTTGGACCCTTTTAGAAACCGGATAAAGCCTATGAATCTTTCTTAGAATGCTTTTAAATGTACCCAATTATTAGTGAGTACCTGTGGTGTTTGTCTATTCCTGAGATAGGGAGCTAAACAGTGGGCACACATGGGCACAAAGAGATGTAAAGGACATTGTAAACCAAGAAGGAGGAGGGTAGGAGATAGGTGACTGATGCATAAAAACTTACCTAACAGGTACAATGAACAATATTCTGGTGGTGGGCACATTAAAAGAACCAAATTAAACATTATGCAAGGTATCCATGTAACGAAAACATTTGTACGTCCTTAATATTTTGAAATGAAAAAATAAAAAAGAATGTTTTTAAATTCACAAAATGAAATTCATAAGATTACACAGGAGATTAATTATATTGAAATCTAATTTTTAATAAAATATTAAAAAATTATAGATATCTGAATCAATTTTAAAGTGGCCTGAAATATCTATTTTTTTAAGTATTGATAATAGACAACTAATGTTTGTTGCCTACATTTATAATAGAAAAAAATGGTGAATTTCAGTTAGTGATTAGGGAAAATAAAGACATTATATTTTTCCCATGGTACCTCTAATGGATCTGTAAATTTCATGTTCAGATCCCCTGAGTCAGAGGTGTTCAGTAGGGGACTGTATTATCTTGTAAGGTTGTGGATTTTCAATCACAGGTATAGTGCTTAAGGAAAGAAGGTCAAGGATGTTTAAATAGGATTCCAGCTTTGTTTACATACTGCATGAGATTATAACAGAAGAAATGGCTTGAAAAAATGGCAAAAATGTTTTCTGTCTCTTTAAAACATCCCCCACTCCTTTTGGAGAACTAGGACCAGCATCCCTGCCTAAGGCCAGTGGTCATGAAAGGCAGAGAAAAGTCTTTTGTTCTTGGTGCCACAGGGGATGACTCATGGGAATTGTCTGGGCAGAGGTCATGAGACTGTCTTAACTAAAGATGAGATTAATCAGAATCTTTAAAAGCTCTGTAGTTCTTCTCAGAAGCAGGGCATTGGTACTTTGAACCAGGAGTCTGCCAACCTCCTCATTTACTGGCAAATTAATAAACTATTTCCTTCTCAAATCACTTGTCCTCGTTCTTCTGATGTGGCCTGGAGGATGAATGCTGAACTTTTGGTAACAAGATCAACTCTCTGGGGTGCTAATTCTATTATAATATTCTATGCTCAAAATTCTTTAAATGGCATTTATTACCTACAGTAGAGATTTTCAATTTTTAAATTGTTTTTTTTTTTGTTTTTGTTTTTGTTTTTGCAGAGATGGGGTCTCACTACTATGTTTACCAGGCTGGTCTTGAACTCCTGATCTCAAGTGATCCACCCACCTTGGCCTTCAAAAGTGCTGGTGTTACAGGTGTGTGATCCATTGTGCCCAGCTGATTATCAATTTTTTAAGCAGTAGAAGACTTTCTTCCAAATAAAATGCTGCATTATCCTTCAACGTAAATAGAAAAAGTGAGATCAGTTTGGTCAAAGTGAAAATGGAAGGCCCAGGTTCCTGCTTCCTCAGCCTCCCCACTCACCTCTCTCTCCGGTCCCCTCCTGCAGCAATTCTCTTTTCAAATATTAGAGCTCTTGTGAATAGCCCTAAGGCTCTGTGAAACACACTGTGCAATTGATCAAATGCAAGTTCCCTAGATTAGCATTCAAGGCCTTGTAAAATCTTACCTCTCTGCTGCTGCTCAACAGACTATTCACTGTTTCTAAAACAACTTACAAATATCTCTGACACCACACCTTTGTTGACACTACTCCTCAGCCTGGTATGCCCTACACACCCTGCTCTTCTTTGCCATTTCCCTAAATTATAGCCTCCTTCAAGTTCAGAATAGGTTCCACTTCCCCGAAAAAGAATTTTCTGATTAGTCACCTTTGGTGATTATCCCCATACTCTGATCCACTTTTTTAATTAATTAATTAATTTTTCTTTTTTTTAAATTTCAGCATATTATGGGTGTACAAACGTTAATGTTACATACATTGCCCTTGCCTCCCCTTCCCCCTTGAGTCAGAGCTTCAACCATGTCCATCCCCCAGATGGTGCACATCGCACTCACTATGTACCGTGGTGTTTCCCCCAAAATAAGACCTACCCATGAAACAAGCCCTAGCAGGATTTCTAAGCATTTGGGCAATATAAGCCCTACCCTGAAAATAAGACCTAGTGCTGGGCGTGGCTACACAATGTGTCGGCACAACCCATGCATTTCGTGGTGGAGCGGTAAAGAAGACGAGCAGCCCTTCTCATCTGCCCCATGGTGACAGCTACTATCCCAGAGGTGACTGGAAAGGTGCTGGCAGCCACACCAACAAGGTCGGCTCCCCCTGTCAGGTCCCGGCCATCCTGGGCGTGCTGCAAGCTGGGGCTTTGAGGGGAAAATAACACATCCCCTGAAAATAAGCCCTAGGGTGTCTTCTTGAGGAAAAATAAATATAAAATCCTGTCTTATTTTTGGGGAAACACAGTATGTAAATACTGATCCCCTCCTTCCCCCTCTCACCTGCTCGACACGCAATAAGTGTTTTTTTTATTTTTTACCATTTTGGTTACATTTTATCTTTGCCTCTCCCTAGCAAACGTTAGAGGCATGTCCTTCCCCTCCACAATGCTCATTACGTCCCTCAGATGTGGGACTACCTCCTCAACCCCCGAATCCCTGGTGAACACCACCACCCTTTGAGCACCATAGTGTTGATCAGTCAGTACCAATTTGATGGCGAGTACATGTGGAGGCCATTATTCTGATCTTGTGTCACCTCACTTTGGATAATGAGCTTAAGCTCAATCCAGAATAATATAAACTGTGCTAGCTCACTGTCGTTTCTTAGAATTGAGTAATATTTCATTGTAAACATATATCAAATTTTAATAATCCACTCATGAATTGACAGGCACTTGGGTTGTTTCCACGTCCTTGCAATAGTGAATTGTGCTGCCATAAACATTCGGGTGCAGATGTCTTTATAATAGAATGTCTTATGCTGTTTTGGGTAGATGCCTAATAATGCTATTGCTGGGTTCAAGGGTATTTCTATTTTTAGCCCTTTGAGATATCTCCAAATTCTTTTCCACAAAGGTTGCACTAATTTTCAGTCCCACCAGCAGTGTAAGAGTGTTCCTGTCTCTCCATATCCTTGCTAGCATTTGTTGTTTGGGGATTTCTTGATACAGTCCATTCTCACTGGGGTTAGATGATATCTCATTGTGGTTTTGATTTGCATTTCTCTAATGATTAGCGGTGTAGGATTCTTAAGGTTTAAGTCATGCCTTAGGTTTAAGTCTGTTATCCATCTTGAGCGGATTTTGGTGAGAGGTGAGAGGTGGGGATCCTGATTCATTCTTCTGCATGTAGCTATCCAGTTTTCCCAGCACCATTTATTGAAGAGAGATTCTTTTCCCCATTGTATATTTTTGTCTGCTTTATCAAAGATTAGGTTACCATATGCAGATGGTTTCATCTCTGGAATCTCAGACTTATTTATACAAAACACTAAAAAAAGAAATTGTAGAAGATTTACGTAAACAGATGGAAAAATCTACCTTGTTCGTGGATTGGTAGAATCAATATTGTTAAAATGTCAGTATTACCTAAAGTCATCTACAGAATTAATGCAATCCCCATCAAAGTACCACCATCATTCTTTACAGATCTAGAAAAAAATAATTCTTCACTTTGTGAAAAGTTATAGGAGGTTGAAAAAACCTACTATAGCCAAAGCAATCTTAAGTAAAAAGAACAAACTGCGAGGCATGAGTCTTCCTGACTTCAAGCTGTACTATAAAGCAATAATAGTTAAATCATCCCAGTATTGGCACAAGAACAGAAACTTTATTTTTTTCTTAATTTTTTGTTTCAACATATTATGGGGATACAAATGTTTAGGTTATGTATATTGCCCTTGCCCCACCCAAGTCAGAGCTTCAAGCATGTCCATCCCCCAGACAGTAAACATCACACTCATTATGTGTGTATATACCCATTTCTCCTCCCACCTCCCATCTGCCCGATGCCCAATGAATGTTATTACTATATGTGCACTTAAGTGCTGATCAGTTAATACCAATCTGATGGTGAGTACATGTGGTGCTTGTTTTCCCATTCTTGTGTTACCTCACTTCGAAGGATGGGTTCTAGCTTTACCCAGGGTAATACAAGAGGTGCTATATCACCATTGTTTTTTGTGGCTGAGTAGAACTCCTTGGTATACATATATCACATTTTATTAATCCACTCAGGTATTGATGGGCACTTGGGTTGTTTCCACATCTTTGCAATTGTGCATTGTATTGCTATAATCATTCTAGTGCAGATGTCCTTTTTATAGAATGTCTTTTGTTCTTTTGGGTAGATGCCCAGTAATGGAATGCTGGATCAAATGGTAGCTCTACTCAGAGCTCCTCGAGGTATCTCCATATTGCATTCCACAGAGGTTGCACTAGTTTGCAGTCCCACTAGCAGTGTATGAGTGTTCCTATCTCTCCACATCCACACCAGCATTTATTGTTTTTGGACTTTTTGATCAAGGCCATTCTCACTGGAGATAAATGATATCTCATTGTGGTTTTGATTTGCATTTCCCTGATGATTAGAAATGTTGAGCATTTTTCATATATTTGCTGGCCATTATTCTGTCTTCCTTTGAAAAGTTTCTGTTCATGTCCTTTGCCCACTTTTTGATAAGGTTGTTTTATCTTTTCTTGTTGATTTTCCTTAGTTCTATATAGATTCTAGTTATCAGCCCTTTATTGGATGTGTAACATGTGAATATTTTCTCCCATTCTGTAGGTTGTTCCAAAGCAAAATTATCCATACTTTTCACATCCCTCTCCCCTCCAAAAGGCATGTATAAAAATATCTGGATCCCATTGGGATATTGGGTATTCACTCTGTGATTCTCCCCATGTATGTGGCAAATAAAACTTGTCTCATTAATCTGCCTTAATTGTGAGTTGGCCTTTCAACAAACTTTTTGGGGAAAGGGCACGTATCCCATCATCCCTACACCACCAGGAGAGTAGGCAACCAGTTAGCACAGCAAGGTATTGTGAACTAAAATAAAATATTAAGCCTTTGTTAGCTCTAGATTTCAGGGAGCTACTCCAGTTTTCCTGGTTTCCTGCATTCTGGACTTCAGACAGAATATTTTTGTAGGTTCCGGGTTGTTTAGAGGTGATCTAGTTGGACTTAGCTGATTGATAAGGTTTGTGAGTATGCTCACTTTCTCATAACTGGGAGGGAACACTCTCATAAAGGTAAGTGTAGTTATAAAAACCTTAGTTATAAGGAAATGGTCTCTGATCGACTGCAATCAAGGACACTAGTGACTAACTTGTTTAAAAAAATACAAAAAATTCTTATCAATGTTTGAAATTCAACCTGAAATAATTTAAAGTTTTGCTGGTCACAACAAAAATTTAAGGAGACCTCTAGTTTATCAGTGTGCTCAATGAAAACTAAGAGGCTATCAAACCTTCCAAAATAATGGAGATAATGCTATAATTGGTGTTTCATTTTTTCCAAATGGGATCAAAATTCTCTCATAGCCTCCCCTAATAATATAAAGTTAAAATAGACTCCAAAAAATGGCACATGCAAAACATTTAAAGAATCTTTCCTTCTTTTTCACTCCTCCTTACATCTCTGCTCCTAAACAATTATTTTTCTTCCCAACTATTAATAGTTTTTTTAATTGCTCCCAATGTTGACTTTTGTTTTTCCTTCTGTTTAGAATGCTCCTGTAATACTAACTCCAGGAATGAAACACAGATGCCTAACTAAATAGATTTATTCACAGGACTAAAGAATTAACTAAAGAAGATATGTGACATTATGTTTAAATTTGTTTTTTTTCTCATTATCCCAATTTGTTTTTTCCTCTCTTACTCTTTTGCCTATCACTAACCAAATTTCTCCAAAACTATCAGTTTGGCTTCAAATATATAAACCTTTCTCTTTTTATTTGAGCTAGTTTCTCTCTGTCATCCCAGTTAGAATGCAGTGGCATCATCATAGCTCACTGCAACTTCAAATTCCTGGGCTCAAGCGATTTTTCTGTTTCAGCTTCTCAAGTAGCTGGAACTACAGGGGCATGCCACAACAACCAGGTAATTTTTCTATTTTTAGTAGAAATGGGGTCTTGCTCTTGCTCATGCTGGTCCTGAACTCCTGGCCTCAAGAGATCCTCCCACTTTGGCCTCCCAGAGTGCTAGGATTACAGGCATGAGGCACCATGCCCAGCCAATATATAAAACTTTTAGCTTCAAAATGGACTGAGGAGATTAGAAATGTTTTGTCCCAAGGTATATTTCTTTAACGTATTTTAAAATGACTACTGCAAAACTGTCTTTTATGACAAAAATACACACACACACACACACACACACACACATATATATATATATATATATATATACACACACACACACAGCCAGGATTATCTTTTCCTGATCTAAAAAAAAATTTAAGGGTCTCCACCTTTAAAGGCCTGAAAAGAAACATTTGTCATATATTCTCTGGAAACTATTACCCAAGACTTCATTTACATAACAAGACTACCTTTTGCTAACTAGTCAAGCTTTTCCCTCTCTCTTTCTCTCTGTTTCTCTCTCCTCAAACCTGTTTTTCAAGCTATAAGCAAACTTAAATTTTCTGTCTTCCAACTATGACAGGCACATTAGGCTTTTTATATGTAAAGGGCTCAGACATGTGAAAAACATTTTTTTACTTGTTTCATTCTCAATAACATGATTTAAAAAACCATTTGCCCCAGAAAGACAAAAAAAAAAAAAAAAAAAGATAAGAAAAGCAAAAGCAAAACAAATAAAATCCAGCTGCCCTTTTAGACTGGACTTTTACCAGTCTCATGGCTAAACATTTTTATCTGAACCCATTGGTCAAGCAGGCCAGATACTATCTCTGCTAAATACTTTAAGGTCATAAAACTATTGCTTTTGTAATAGTTTTAATACTTACTGGCTTTGATTGTAAACTTATATAGCTACTTTTGAGGTTGTGCCTGGATAGGTAGCCTTGATAAGGCCTGGGGACATGTTATCAGTGCCTAGACCAACAGCTACAAGACACAAAGCCTAAAATGGCCACTAATTCCATTCCCCAGATTGCTTTCTGGCTATTCTAGGAGGGGTTGTATCTTCCAGGTATCTTGTCTTCAGTCCTCAACAATATACTTGGTATGTAAATTGAGGACACAGGCCCTGCCCTTAATAGCCATCTTGGATGCCACATGGCTACTTAAGACCTAGATGACTAGTGAGGACATTAGAGATGATACTTACGTTATAATTTAAAAATTATTTTAAATAATTTAAAATCTTAAGTCATATGTTAAAGAAGATAATCATAAACATCTGAGTTATTTATAAGTTAAAATACTAAAACGTTAATTATTAAACATAAGTTTAAGTTTATATACTTTAATAACCTATTTTTATGTGATATAGAAAATTAAAGATATTTAGATGTACTGATAAAAATTGGGAATTGATAACATCTCAAAGTTACTTTAATTTCCTAGATTTTTCATCAAAAATAAGGGTTACTAAGAGTTAACATTATAATTAACATATGTAATTGAAGCTACTAGATATAGAGATACAATTCTATATATAAAATATAAAAAAATTTGAATATTTTTTTTCTCAAAAAAAGAGTAAAATTTTTTGCTTTTTAAAGTCTTTCAGTTATCACCTTGGCTAAATAAATGACTGTTTTATAGTAACCTATGATCCTGTTTTATGACAAGTGTTTTAAACATTTGATATTTGGAAAACTTTCTAAAATCAATATTTCTTTTTGATCTCAAACTAGCTTTCTAAATATTAGGGCCAATCTAAGGGAAAAATATTTCACTTATTTCATATGTTAAAACTATACAGGAAATGTTGTCAGATAACAAATGGTGTTTAGCTTTCTTTGGGTTATTTTTATGTAAGCATGTTATTAATATGTGCTCCATAATTGTATGGGATTCCTAAAATTATCATATGCTTTGATATATATTATCAATTATAATTATAGTCATTATATTAAATTATTGTGTTACCAAAAGTTCAGCATTTGTTCCTGAGGCCATATCAGAAGAATGAGGACAAGTGGTTTGAAGAGAAGGAAAGAGAAGTTTATTAATTTGCCAGCAAATGGGGAGGTTGGCAGAATCCAGTCTCAAAGTAACAATGTCCTTCCTCTGAGTGGAAGTACAAGGCTTTTAAAGGTTCTGATTAATCCCATAATCCCATCTTTGGCTAAGACAATCTCATGACCTCTGCCTAGATTCATCCTATCTTCAGCTAAGACAATCAATCTTATGACTTCTGCCTGGCTAATTTCCTTGAGCCATCTCCTGTGGCACAAAGAACAAAGGACATCTCCTGCCTCTCCTAACCACTGGCCTGAGGCAGGAATGTAGGTCTTTGTTCTCAAAAATGGAGAAGGGGTTTTGAAGAGACAGAAGACATTTTCACCTCTTTTTAGGCCATTTTCTCTGTCAAATTGTATGCCACAAAAATAACCATTTTTTTCTAGTCAATTGTCACTTTAACTATGGCTATTCTAAGATCTTTTGTCATCCACAAACAATTATTATTTTACTTTAATTCCTCTCAAAAAAATAGTTTTTTACTAACTTTAGAGATCATAATTTAGACTGAATCCTGCAATATTTCCTGGCTCTGAGTTTCCAAATAAAGTTCTCAAACTATTCTTTCAGCTTTCTGACTTAGACTCAATGAAATTGCCACCACCTTTTTTCTGAGGTCATACAAGCACACCTTGTGATGCATAAACTCCAAGATAAACTGTTCCAAAGATTAACATTCATTTTTCTATATGAAAGCTACTTCCACTTTAACTGAAGATGCTTGGAATTTAATATCTAGACACCTCAGCTAGACGTTGTCCATACTCTAACGAAACTGGTTTACTTTAATAAAAAGAGATGTGTTCATGAGGATTACTAACCTAACCTCAAATAGAATAATAATTAATTATATCGGACCAAATTAATTTTTTGAGCAATTGCTTAAAAAATTGCTAATTGTTTTATGTTTTGTTTTCCAGAAGTCAAGAAATTATTTTTCTTTTGAGCTATTTATAGCGTACAACAAATTGGTATATTTTCTGAGATCAGATGAGATCAGGTGTGTTCAGGGCGGTATGGCCGTAGACAAATTGGTATATTTTATAAATAATTTGAAACATTTATTTTGTTATCTCTACTTGATTTCTCCAAAATTTGGAAACTATTCATAGATATGTTTATTCTATGGTAATATAGTTATTTGCATATAAGTTCAATAAGAATCTGTTTTTCTTTTATAACAGGACAAAATTAGAAATACTGGTTATTTTACCAAGGCTTTGACTGGAATGGCATATTTTAAAATATTCCCAGACTGCTTTAAGGAATAAGGTTGCCTTTATAAGGCCAATAAAAGCCCTCTGGAAAAGCTACTGACCTGATGATGTCTCATATATAACATTTCCTGATCTGTGGTAAGTAAAGGATGTCACTTCCTGACAGGTCCAAGAATCTTGAGTTACTTCAGGGCCTCCAAAAGGAGGCATTTGCCCAATTCATACAGGTATCACAGGCAGTTAAATCCTTGGCTTGGCTTGAGAGAACTTTAAGTAACCTGAGATTCCTTAATTTAAAAAAAGGAGTTCCAGCAAAGCCAAAATTTCAAACAAAATCCTATAGCCAATGATTCTTCTTATTACACCTTATGCAAATAATCAAATCAAAACTCATTATTAAATCTTAGCCTTGTCATTTTGTCTTTAAATTTTTTATAATTTGTCCAATGTTTGGAGCAAATGCTGGGTTATTTCTTGACTGCAAAAGAAAAAAAAGGTTGGAACTTTCTTCATGATGTCTTTATTTGACTCCCTAATGGAATAGGTTCCTTTTGCATTCTGATACTCAAATTCTTCTTTAATTGTCAAATTATTAATATTATTTGTCTCACATTTTACCTCCAAGGAAACCAGAGTCATGATATTCTAAAGACTGGAGATGATTTAATGAAGCCAACAAATCTTCCTCATCTAAAATCCTACTGGGCGTGGTTTGTTTTCCATTGCCAATGCCCTGTTAGTGTAGAAACAGACTTTCCTCCCTCTGGACCCAGAGACTATCACAGAAGAGGGAGGCATGTGAGCTTGTAAAGGCCAGTTTATGGTACAAAATGTTCTTACCAAAATATTTATGTTTGTACAACTAATTACTACAAGTCTGTAACTAAGACCAAGACTATGATAGCTTTATACTTATAGATGAGTTATTGCTTAAAAAGTTTTATGGGATTAATGAGTACCTATCTACCCCCATTCTTGTCTGGCCCAAAACATTTAATTGGCTGTAAGCTTTTATGGCTCTAAACCTCTCCTTGGCTATAAGATTCCCACTAAGTGCCTAGATGGACCTAAGGCAAATGCTATTTTCCCCCAGTGAATAATAAAACAAAATAAAGTTTGACAATCATTGCTGCCTCTGGAATATCATAGCCAAAAGAGGGACTATAAACTAAAAATCCTAAACCCTCTGCTAACTGAATGGACCCCTTTTGGCCAAGAGACCCCAGAAACACCTTAATACAGAGTTCCAAGCCATGATTGGGATGGGAGAGATAAAACATAATTACAAATGTGCATGATTTCCATTTTTTCATAAATGTTCATGACTCCTCCTATAGCTTGTTGAATATGTATATTTGATCAACCTGCTCAGTATAAAATCTTTTCCTTTTGCTTGTCCCTTGAAGTATGTGTGCCTGGCTTCTGGCTGGGGCTCTGCTTTCCAATCTGTTGGAATGGCTGCCCAACAGGCTGCTATCCTTTATGACAAATAAAGCTCTCCTTTTTCAAACGTATAAACCTCATTAATTTTTTTAGTTAACAGTATCCTGTGTGCAGAACCTGTTGAATCAGTTCTTCCCTTTGAAATTCATTTTTCATTTTTTTCCCATTTCCCTAAAAAATATTAAGCTTTTTTATAGACAAGGACTTTCTTAGACATTTAATCTGCCATAATTTCTCCAGTACCTAATGTGATCCAGAATCCACAGGAGAATTGACCTGGCCATGGTAGGATTTGGACGGGAAAGATGCTAGGTAAGTGCAATTTAGAAGGGTGAAAAACATGATTTGATGTAGATAGAATTGTATCTGTTGCTAGGGAAGAAGGCACATGCTGGAAATGAGGTGTCAAAGAATATCCTTAAAAACGAAGGAGCAGGTTGAGATATGATTATGTAAGGCAAAAAATAAGATGTCAACAAAGAGATAATGTGAGTAATAATATTAGAGATCAACAGGGATTAACATGGAAACTTGATCTGATATAATAAACAGGGATACAACTGTTCTTTTGCCCACCATTCACTAAAGCTCAAACAGAGTTATATAGTCCAAGCACAGAGAAAATCTACTTTTGGGCCTAGATTCTGGACTGAAACTCTGAGCCTTTGACTTGGTCCTCAAGCAAATATTTAAGATTTCCAAATACTCATTAAAAAAAAAAACATAGAAGAAGTGCCTTGGATCCACTAATATCCTTATGTCTGTTTCGTACCACATGTTCAGAAATCCAATTTAATATTAATAATAGGAGCTATTTGTTCGAAGTCTTACGATTGTAAGGCATTGTGATAAGTGATTTAGATGAGGTAGGGGAGTCTGCACTTTTAGGAAAAGAGTGAATAGAATGGGATATAATAGGCTAATAAGACAAAATGCTTTCAAGAAATTAAAAAGGAAGAGAACTTATAATAAATACACTAACTCACAATGCCAACTGATTACTCTGTTACAGTCACTGTTTAATGTATTTGACAAGTGTTACATCACTTAATACTAAACATAACAACCTTTTGAGATAAGTATTATTTTTTTGCACATTAGAGATGATAAAACTGAGGTTCAGAGACATTAGTTGACTCATTTTAGATCAAACAGCCAGTGTGAATGTCAAAGTGGAAGAGGCAAAATTTGAACCCAAGTTGCCCTGGCTCCAGCTGATGCTTTTTACTGTGACTTCCACTGCTCTAGTATATTACTATATAGTCAAATATCATTCCTAGTTCCTTGGGAAGAAAAAAAAAAACAAAAGAATTCATTCAGTAAAATTTCTAATTGTATATAAACATAAGAGTCAGGGAGTTTGAGTGTAATAGAAAGCCAGAAAAGCCCAAAATCTCACTTCAGCCATATGTTTTAATCTCTTTCCCCATCCTATTTCAGTACCTCTTCTAAGGTTCTTGGAGACACTATAAGGAAATAACTAATAAGTGGCCAATAGCATTTTGAGTTCTTTCTTTTCATTTCATGCAGGTGTTGGGAACAAGAAACTAACTAGCCAGTGCAGCAGAGATCTGGAAAGCAAAAAGGTCATTTACAAGATAGGAAAAATCAGGTGGAATAATTATAAGGTGGCTGGCTCTTTATTCGTTTAGGTTGGGAGATGCTCCAACTAGAAGATTTGTGATTTACACTGGATAAAAGCAGAAGCCAATGTTCAAGGGAGGAATGGATTCTGGATTTCCTATTTCTGAACATTATGTTCAGACAGTAGGCCTATATTCCCACTAGTCTAGAGATAACAGTGGGATTTACCTCCAGCTTTAAATGTATCCTAATTTACCTCAGGAAAAGATATGCATATATTGGCTCTTCCACTTCATAAGCCCCTATTTAAGAGGTTTGTAAAAATGGAACTGGCCTCAGGGCCAGGTTTTTAACACACATTTGGTGAGATGGCTTCAACTTGATATCCAAGGGACTTCATAGCAGTCTTTTCATTAGTGCAAGTCACTTCTTTCTGATCTTTCCCTACCTATCCATACCCTCAGATTATCTTACTAATGTGTGCACATGTTAATGGAAAAAGAACCAAACTCTGTAAAATAATTTAAAGAGGTTTATTCTGAGCCAAATATGTGTGACCTTGCCCAAGAAGCCTTGAGCAAGTGGTCTCACCATGATTGCATTATAGTTTGGTTTTATACATTTCAAGGAGAGAGGGATTACATGTAAAGTCATAAATCAATACATGGAAGACATACATTGGTTCGGCCAAAAAATTCAGGACATCTTGAAGCAGGGGATTTCAGCTTATAGGTGAGTTTAAAGATTCTTTGATTAGTATCAATAATTGGTTAAAGAAATTAAGCTTTGTATAAAGGCTTGGAATGTTTTAAGTTAAGATAAGAAAGCCTGTTAAGCAGAGACAAGTTACTGGACATATACTCAGAATCAAGTGATATGTTAAGTGAATCAATGACCTGCAGGTATAGTTTAAGCTTTGTCTTGTATTGGTTTAGGCCTGTTAATAATGAGTTACCAAAGGATATCTCTAAGAAGGAAAGAGGGAATGATGAGGCATGTCTGGCCTCCCTTCTTATGGCCAGAAACTCAGCTGTAGGATATTTCTGGGGGTCCCCTTGGCCAAGAAGGGGTCAGTTCAGTCAGCTAGGGGCTTAAGATTTTATTTTAGTTCACACCCCTTCCCAGGTCTGTAATCTTGCCTGGAATGCATAAATACCTTCCTTAAATCTTTACCATCACACCATGCTGGTTTCTTTTTTACCTCTCTGCTTTCCTAATATCATTTGCTCCTTTTCTGACTGACACTCATTTACTCTATCTGTCACATACCTTGGGGGTATACTACTTCCTCATTGGCAAGGTGACAGCTGACATTTGTTTACAAATAAAGCCATCACTCTTAAGCCTGAACATGAGCTCATGCTGCTCATGGAGGAGAGAAGAGAGTACATATTTCTCAAAACTGGAATGCTCTGCTTTCTTTTAAAAATCAACTTTATTGAAAGAAAATTTATATAAAGGAAAATGCATCCATTTTAAGTGTACATTTGGATTAGTCTTGACAAATGTATGCATCTGAGTAACTTTAGTTCCTATAAAGATATAAAACATAATATCCTACAAAATGCCTTCCTACCCCTTTGAAGTCAAACCTCCATTGTAACCCTTATCTTCAACCAGCCACTAATCTGTTTCTATAATTGCAAAATAGTTTATTCTGTTCTAGATAAATTCATATATATGAATATTCATATATATACAATTATACAGTTTTTACTTTCTTTAGAGTAATGGCGATTTATCCATGTTATTGCATATATCAGTAATTTTTTCATTTTGAAATTCTGTTCATTTTTATGTATTGTTTTTTTCTACTCTGTATATAATTCTAATCTGTATTTCTTTATTGAATATGCCATAATTTACATATTTTATGTTGATGGACTTTTGGATTGTTTCCAGGTTTTATTAATTATGAATAAAACTGCTATGAACAAATGAACAAATAAAAGTCTTTTTGTGGTCATACACAAAATATCTAGATATGGAATTGCTGGATTTACATGGTAGATATACATTTAACTTGATGAGAATCTGCAAAAACTTTTTTCCAAAGAAATTGTACCTTTTTTTAAATTCAGGATATTATGGGGTTACAAATATTTTGGTTACATATAACACATTTGCCTCGCCCAAGCCAGGACTATAAGTGTGTTATTCCCCCATACAATGTGCTCTGCTTCTATTAGTTGTGGGTTGACACCCCCAAACCCCCACCTGAACGGCACCCAGTGAGTATTACTACCATGTGAGCACCTTAGTGTTGAAAGGTTAGCACCAATTTGATGGTGAGTACTTGTGGTGCATGTTTTTCCATCCTTGTGATACCTCACTTCAAAGAATAGACTCAATCTCTATCCAGAATAATATAAGAGGTGCTAGTTCACTATTGTTTTTTGTAGTTGAGTAGTATTCCATGGTATGCATATACCACGTTTTATTAATCCACTCATGTATTGATGGACACTTGGGTTGTTTCCACATCTTTGCAATTGTGAATTGTGCTGCTATAAACATTCAAGTTCAGATGTCTTTATTATAGACTGTCTTTTATTCTTTTGGATAGATGCCTAGTAGTGGGATTGCTGTATAAAATGGTATTTTTATTTTTAGCTCTTTGAGGTATCTCCAAATTACTTTCCACAGGAGTTGTACTAATTTGCACTCCCACCAGCAGTGTAAGAGTGTTCCAATCTCTCCACATCCATTAAAAATTCTGGAAAAAAAATGTTGGGAAGACTATTTTAGACATCAGCCTAAGCAAAGAATTTATGAAGAAGATCCCCAAAGCAATAATAGCAGCAACAAAAATAAACAAATAGCACCTGATCAAATTAAAATGCTTCTGCACAGCCAAGGATACTGTCCTTAGAGCGAATAGAGAACCTACAGAATGGGAGAAAATATTTGCTTTCTACACATCCGATAAAGGACTGATAACAAGAATCTATATAGAACTTAAGAAGATCAACAAGAAAAAAAATCAAATAACCCCAATCAATAAATGGGCAAAGGACATGAAATTTTTCCAAAGAAGACAGACTAATGGCCAACAAACATATAAAAAAGTGCTCAACAACTCTAATCATCGGGGAAATGTAAATTAAAACTATAATGAGATATCACCTAACTCCAGTGAGAATGGCCTTTATCAAAAAGTCCCCAAACAACAAATGCACAAGAACAGAGATATAGACCTTTGGAATAGGATGGAGATCCCAGATATAAAACCATCCTCATATTGTCATCTAATCTTCAACAAAGCATATAAAAATATACATTGGGGAAAAGAATCTCTATTTAATAATGATGCTGGGAAAACTGGATATCCACTTGCCGAAGACTGAAACTGGATCCTCAGCCTTCACAAAGATCAACTCGTGATAGATAACAGACTTAAACCTAAGGTGAGATTACACCGTTTTTATACATCTATGTACAATGTTCAAGGGTTCTAATTGCTTTACATCTTTACCAAGACTTGATAGTGTCACTCTTGTAGGGGCTGAAGCAAGTTTCCTTTTGGCCTATTGAAGGTTTATTAAAAATGAAGTGACAGAAGAAGGCAGATCAATAGGAGTAAAATGCATACACATTTATTAATGTGCATAAACACAGAAGACATACACCAAAATATGAGACTCAAAGACAGGCCAGATGGTTGAAGTTTGAATACTTTCTTCACAGAGGAGAGATATATGGACCCAGGAGGAAGACATTATTTTGCAAATGATTCTATTTGGAAGTTTGATGAACAAAGGAAGGGGTAGAAATGTATAGCAACAAAGGTTGTCTATTATGTAGATGAAGTCCCTCAAACAATCTCTTGGAGTTGCCCTTAGAAGATTAGAAGAAAAGTCTCTCTGGGCTGATAACAACTCCTTGTCTCTTCTCTTCTCTTCTCTGATGGTTGATCTTTCTTGGTTATTTGAGGAGATTCCTAGAAAGGGGATCTTAAGACAATTGCATTTCTTTTGGAAAGAAGCTTTCTTAGGTTACAAAATTCCCAAAAGAATCCCTTCCAGTGCTTTTGTAAAGAGGATCAGAGAGACAGGGAGATAGGGGAAGGCTAGAGAGAGCCCTTGGTTCTGATGCTTTTTGATTATCAAAGCATTCAGCATGCTGAAAAGCTATATTTTGGGCAATCATTTTCTGTGCTCCAACACCTTTCAGTTTTAGCTAGTGAGCATACATTTTTTATCTCATTTTAGTTTTAATTTGTATTTCTTTGAAGACTGAAAATGTTGAGCATCTTTCATGTGCTCATTGGTCATCCATATATCTTATTTTATAAAGTGTTCAAAAATATTTTGCACCTCCCTTTTATGATTTATTAGATTGCTTGTCTTCTTACTATTGGCTTGTGAGAGTCCTTATTTATTCTCTTAGATATATGTATTGTGAATATTTTCTTACAATATAGGACTTGTATTTTTCTTTTTCTTGTTGGTATATATTTTTTTCAAAATGTGGATATTGTTTACTTGAAGCAACAGTCCAGTATTGTGAAGTACAATACACATTTTAAGGATGAGGCTTTCGTTTCATGGTCAAGCACCAGTGTCATGCACACAGCAAGTTATTTAATAGCAATGCCCCTGTGTGGTCGGTTCCTGGACGAAGACCCCCTTTGGTGTGACAGCCTCCCTCGCTTACTTCACCACGTTCAATCGCAGCCAGTCTGATTGTATGTCCAAGCCTTCCTCTGCGTGAGAGCAGCAGGCTGTGCTCACCAGCCAGTCAGTCATGTTAGTATCTGACTTCTAAAGATTAAAAAATAAAAGGAAGTTTCTCTGCTCTGCAGGCAGCAAGGCATGAGGCATAGGCCTCTTTATTGTTCCGTATGGCACAGTAAGATTCTTTTAGCAAAGGGCACTGGTAAATTAGATAACACCAAGAAGAAGGCTCTGCATAAGATAACCTTGTGTGTTGGGACCTGACAGGATGGTGCCTGTGTACTGTTTATGGTCTGTCCAGTCAAGGCTTGATAAACCCAAGTAACCCAGTAAGTGTTAAGAACCTCAGTACAAAAGATCCTCTAACACATTTGGAGCCCAATTATTTGTTCTTAAAAACACTGTACTAAGTGTCACAAAGGTTTCCCTCCAATCTACAACTAGAAAACACTCATGCCATGGTCCACAGACCCAGAGAAGCCAGGACAGATAAAGAGAAACCTGTTCTTCAAAAAGGGGGGAAAACAGCAGTACATAAAGTGCTTCTTTTTTAATGAAACAAATCCAAAAGATGTATAGTCAGGCTCAAGTTGTGCAGTTCACAAGCATGGAGGAGACAAACAAACAAACAAAACGACAGAGTTCCGAACAGTCAGAGATAACCCAAGACAAGGCTGGACCTGCCACCAGGGGGATATCTTCTGGATGGCACCCGCGCCAGGGCCACTGGGCTGGGCACATGAGCGGTGGGCACAGGTTTCTCTTCACTCCGCCCCAGGCTGACTTGCAAGTCTATGTCCACATTTTCATGAATATCACCTTCTCCCTTCAGATCTAAGAAGTCTCCAGAGTTTGCTTCAGATGAGTTCCTTCTCTGTGGCCCAGATGACTCCAAGTCTTCTCTGCAACCACTAGACTTGGCACCTGCTGACTTGGCCCAAGAAGGGGAATTTTCTTCAGGTGTTCGGAAGATGTTAGAGTCCATTTTGTTCATCCTCACAGGTTGTTCTGTTGGTTCATCAAAGCCTAATGAGAAATTGGATCCACAATCTGGAGGCTGCAAATCCTGGGAGCTATTCCTGCTGTTGGGGTCGACACTCTTGAAAGTGGTGGTGGTGGTCATGGTGCCAAGGAGCGAGCTGGTGCAGGAGCAGAACGCTGAAATGGATGGACTAGAGGGGCGTGGAGAAGCTCCATGCAACACAGCCAGCCACTGCTGCAGGAGCCTCTGCCATTTGTTGGTGTATTTTGAAGTTCACAAGTTTTTCATTTCTATTGTCAGTGGGAAACACCCAAACTCTGTAAAAACAATTTAAAGAGGTTAATTGTGTGTCAAATATGTGCAACTGCAGGCCAGGGAGCATAGTCTCAAGAAATTCTGAAAAAACATACAAGAGGCAGCCAAGTTACAGTTTGGTTTTATATATTCATGGAGATAGGTATTAAAGGTATTAAATACATGGAAGGTATACATTGGTTTGGCTCAAAAAGTCAGGGCATCTTGAAATGGGGGGTTACAAGAGACAGGTGGGTTTTAGGGATTCTTTAGTTGGCAATTGGTTGAAAGAGTTAAGTTTTGTTTGAAGACCTGAAGTCAGTAGAAAGGAATACTTGAGTTAGGATATGGGGGCCTTCTATCTTTCATGTGATGCTACGAAGTTGGAAAGTCATCCACATTATACTAGGATAATAAAAATCTCTTTAATGAGATTTCATCATTTACAAGGCATGACTCACCAGCCTTGTTAGAAAGAAATTTGGACAAGAGAAAAAAAAGTTCAGAGTTCAGAGTTCAGTCCTCGCTATGAAGTCTACTTCAGCACTGTTTTTTCTATTGTAAGGAGTCAGATTTTCTTAAGAAATCAAGGTCAGGAAGATTTTCTTTTATGTATTGTTCTAGAAATTTTGCAACTTTAGTTTTATGTTTCTGTATTTTAGACATTTCAAGTTAATTTGTGTGTATGGTGTAAGATAAAGAATTATTTTTCAATATTTGCATATCTAGTTGATCCAGCACTATTTGTTGAAAAGAATATTATTTCCACATTGAATTTCTTTGACACCTATTTTAAAGAGTCAATTGAGCATACATGAGTAGGTCTATATCTGCATTCTATTCTATTCTCTCCTATTGATTGCACTTAAGTATGTTTTCACAAATACCATATTGTGTTGATTACTGTAGTTTTATATTAAATCTTGATATAAAGCAGCATATGTCTCCCAACTTTGCTCTTCCTTTATAAAATTGCTTTGACTATTCAAAGTTCTTCACATTTCCATATTAATATTAAAACCAGCTTGTCAATTTTCACAAAGAATTCTGCTGAATTTTGACTGAAATTACATTGAATCCATATATTCATTTGGGGAGACATGATATCATCAGAAATTGAGTCTTCCAATCATAAGCATGGCACATCTCTACATTTATTAAGTTCTTCACTTTCTCTCAGGAATGTTGTTTCATTTTCAGGATACAGGTCTAGTACATACTTTGGAAAATTTGCCCCTAAGTATTGTTATGCATATTAATGAAATTTAATTTTCTGATTGTTTGTTTATAGTTAATATATAGCAACAAAATTATTCTATGAATTGACCTTATGTCGTCTGCAATCTGTCATTCTCCAGCTGCTTTTTATTGTATAAATTTCTATGTTTGGTTTTTAGCTATTTTATCATGATGTGCTTGACTATGGTTTTCTTTGTAATTAGCCATCCGGGGTATTGTGAGCTCCCAGATATGTAGATTGTTGTTTTACATGAAATTTAAGAAATTTTGAGCATTATTTTTTCACAATAATTTTTTGTCCCATTCTCTCTCTCCTTACCTCTAGGGGTCCAATTATGTGTATGTTTGAGAGCTTTGTATTAACTCACAGGCCATTGAAGCTCTTAATTATTTTTGAAATATTTTTCTTTCTGGTTTTCAGATTGGATAATTTTTTGACTTTAAATTTTATCATTTTTATTTTATTTTATTTTTTTGAATTCAGGATATTACGAGGAGACAAACATTTCATTTACACGAAATGCATTTGCTTCACTCAAGCCAGGGCCACAAGCACGTACTTCCCCCATACAGTGCATCCAAAATCCATTAGCTGTGGGTTTACACACTCCACCTGCTGTATCCCTTACCCCCCTTACCTGAATGGCACCCAGTGAGTATTACTACCATGGGAGCACCTTAGTGTTGATCAATTAGTACTAGTTTGATAGTGAGTACATGTGGTACATGTTTTTCCATCTTTGTGATACCTCACTTCAAAGGATGGGCTCAATCTTTATCCAAAATAATATAAGAGGTAAAGATTGGATAATTTCAAAAAATTTGTATTCAAGGTCACTGATCCCTCCCTCTTCTAACTCTGGTTTGCTGTTAAGCTCTTTCAGTAAATTGTTTTACTTGACATATTTTACTTATAATTTATAGATTTTTAAACTTGGTTCTTCTATAATGTTTTCATTTTTCTGTTGAGATTCTCCTGTCTATTCTCTTATTTTTTTATTTCATAATATTAGGGGAGTACAAACATTTTGTTTACATATAATGCCTTTGCATTGCCCAAGCCATGGCTACAAGTGTGCCCTTCCTCCATACAGTGGACTCCGCATCCATTAGTTGTAAATTTACACCCCCCAACCCCCACCTGAATGGCATCTAACGGATGTGACTTCCATGTGAGCCCCTTAGTGTTGATCAGTTAGTACTAATTTGATAGCAAGTTCATGTGGTGCTTGTTTTTCCATTCTTGTGATACCTCACTTCTAAGGATGGGCTCTAGGACTATCCATGATAATATAAGAGGTGCTAGTTCACCATTCTTTTTTGTAGTTGAGTAGCATTCCATGGTATACATATACCACATTTTATTAATCTGCTTATGTATTGATGGGCACGTGGGTTGTTTCCACATCTTTGCAATTGTGAATTGTGCTGCCATAAACATTCGAGTGCAGATGCCTAGTATTATATTATATATATTATAGAATGTCTTTTTTCCCTTTGCGTAGATGCCTAGAAGTGGGATTGTTGGATCAAATGGTATTTCTATTTATAGTTCTTTGAGATATCTCCAAATTACTTTCCACAGGGGTTGTACTAATTTGCAGTCCCACCAGTGGTGTAAGAGTGCTCAAATCTCTCCACATCTACACCAGTATTTGTTGGTTTGGGACTTTTTGATTAAAGCCATTCTTACTGGAGTTAGGTAATATCTTGTTGTGGTTTTGATTTGCATTTCCCTAATGATTATAGATGTTGAGCACATTTTTATATGTTTGCTGGCCATTATTGTGTCTTCTTTTGAAAAGTTTCGGTTCATGACATTTGCCCACTCTCTGATGGGATTATTTGACTTTTTATTACTTTTCTTAAGTTCTATATAGATTGTTATTATCAGCCCTTTATCAGATGTATAGAATGCAAATATTTTCTCCCATTCTGTAGGTTGCCTATTCGCTCTAATGATAGTTTCCTTGGCTGTGCAAAAGCTTTTTAATTTGATCAGGTCCCATTTATTTATATTTTTTTGCTGCCGAGATTGCCTTGGGGGCTTTTAAAAAAATTCTTTGCCTAGGCCAATGTCTATAAGAGGTTTCCCAACATTTTCTTCTAGAATTCTTAAGGTTACATGCCTTAAGTTTAAGTCTGTTATCTATCATGAGTTGATTTTTGTGAGAGGTGAGAGATGGCAATCTAGTTTCAATCTCCTGCGTGTGGTTATCCAGTTTTCCCAGTATCATTTATTGAATAGGGATTTTTTCCTTAATGTATATTTTTGTATGTTTTGTTGAAGATTAGATGACAATATCAGGATGACTTTATATCTGGGTTCTAAGTCCTCTTCCAAAGGTCTATATCTTTGTTCTTGTGCCAGTACCATGCTGTTTTGGTTACTATAGCCTTGTAATAAAGTTAGAAGTGTGGTAGACTGATGACTCCTAATTTATTCTTTTTGCTTATGATTGCTTTGGCTATATGAGGTCTTTTCTGGTTCCATACGAAGCATTGAATTATTTTTTCTAGATCTGTAAAAAATGATGATGGTATTTTGATAGGGATTGCATTATTAGTTCTATAGTCACTTTAGGTAGTATGGACATTTTAACAATATCGATTATTCCAATCCATGAGCATGGTAGGCTTTTCCATCTGTTTCCATCTTCTACAATTTCTTTTCTCTGTGTTTTGTAGTTCTCCCTATATAGGTCTCTCACCTCCTTAGCTAAATACATTCCTAAATATTTAATTTTCTTTGATGCTTTTGTGAAAGGTGTTACATGTTTGATTTGATTTGGGGCTTGATTGTTATTGGCACATATGAATGCCACTGATTTGTGACCATTAACTTTTTATCCCGAGACTTTACTGAATCATTTATCAATTCCAGGAGCCTCTTGGTAGAATCCTTAGGGTTTTCTGTGTATAACATCATTTTGTAGGAAAAAGTGAGAGTTTGACCTCTTCTGTTCCCATCTGGACGCCCTTAATTCCCCTCTCTTGTCTAATTGCTCTAGCAAGGATTTCCAGTACTATGTTAAATCAAAGTGGAGATAATGGGCAACCTTGTCTGGTTCCAGTTCTAAGTGGGAATGCTTTCAATTTTTCTCCATTCAGTATGATATTGGCTGTGGGTTTATCATATACGGGCTCAATAATTTTAATATATGTCCCATGTATGCCTATTTTTTAAGAGTTTTTATCATAAAAGTGTGCTGGATTTTGTCAATTGCTTTTTCTGCATCTATTGAGATAATCAGATGGTTTGTGTTCTTGCTTTTATTTATGTGGTGAATTGTCATTTATACATTTGTATATGTTGAACCAGCTTTGCATCTCTGGGATAAAGCCCACCTGGTCATGATAATTTATTTATTTTTTTTATTTTGCTGTGCTGTTACAGTCTGTTTGCTAAGATTATTTTGAGAATTTTTGCTTCTATATTCATGACGGATATTGGTCTGTAGTTTTCTTTTTTGTGTGTGTGTGTTCTTTCCTGGCTTTGGTATCAAAGTGATATTGGGTGCTTAGAATAAGTTGGGGAGGATACCATGGTTCTCAATAATTTCTGCAGTGTAGGTATGAGTTCCTTTTTGTAAGTTTGGTAAATTTCATGTGTGAACCCATCTGGTTTGGGCCTTTTTTGTTGGAAGATTTTTAATTGCTGCTTAAATTTCTGTGCTTGATATTAGTCTATTCAGGAATTCTATTTCTTTCCTATTGCGCCTAGGAAGATCGTGTGTTTCTAAGTATTTGTCCATTTCCTCCACATTTTGTAGTTTTTTGGCATATAGGCTTTTATAATATTCAAAGGTAATGTTTTGCCATATGAAAAAATGCTCAACATTTCTAATCATCAGGGAAATGCAAATCAAAACTGCAATGAGATATCACTTATTTCCAGTAAAAGTGGCCTTTATCAAAAAGTCCCCAAACAATAAATGTTGGCGTGGATACGGAGAGCTAGGAACACTCCTATACTGCTGGTGGGACTACAAACTATTTCAACCTCTGTGGAAAGCAATATGGAGATACCTTAAAGCAATATAAGTAGATCTACCATTTGATCCAGCAGTACCACTACTGGACATTTACCCAAAAGATCAAATGACACTCTACAATAAAGATACCTGCACTTGAATGTTTATTGCAGCACAATTCACAATTGCAAAGTTGTGGAAACAACCCAAATGCCCATAAATACATGAGTGGATTAATAAAATGTGGTATATGTATACCATGGAGTACTATTCAGCTATAAGAAACATTGATGATATAGTACCTCTTTTTATATATAGCACCTCTTTTTTTATATAGCACCTCTATTTTCCTGGCTAGAGCTGGAACCCATTCTATTAAGCGAAGTATCTGAAGAATGGAAAAATAAGCACCACATGTACTCACCAGCAAATTGGTATTAACTGATCAACACCTAAGTGGACATATAGGAATAACATTTATCAGGTGTCGGGCAGGTGGGGGGAGAGGGGATGGGTATATACATACATAATGAATGCAATGCGCACCAACTGGGGGATGGACACGCTTGAAGCTCTGACTCGAGGGGTGAGGGGGGCAAGGGAAATATACGTAACCTTAACATCTGTACCTCCACAATATGCTGGAAAAAAAGACTTTCCTCTGTGTTTTGTAGTTCCTTGAATGCCTCTTTCATTTCTAATATTTCTGTTTGGTACTTTCATAATATTTCAATTTCTTTAGAGAATTTTCATTCATTTCCTGTATTGTTCTTGTGGCTTCTTTGTATTGGGCTTCTATTTTCTCTTCAATTCCATTGAATTTTCTTACAATCCATATTCAGAATTTGTCCTCCATCATTTCAATCATTTTGTTTAAGTTGGTATTTGTTATTGAGGATCTAATGATTTCTTTTGGGGGTCACTTTTCTCTGTGATTTTCATGTTTCCTGCATTCTTTCACTGATTCTTTCTCATCAGGTTATTTGGTTGAGATCTGGGACTGCTAGTACTGGCTTATGGCCCTATCTCCAAATCCCCAATGGTTGTTCCTTATCAGTGCTGTGGAGAGGTGCACTGGTCCTGTATTGGCTTAGAGGTATTTTAGCAAGTTGGCTTACCTCTGACCTGCTGCTTTCACCTTTTGCCAATGGAGATTAGTGAGTTTGATCCCATAGATTAGGCTGCTAGGTGTTGGATTGCACTTGTGTGTATAACTCCATTGCCCTCTAGTAGTTTGAGATGGAAGGCACTGTGTTAAGTGATGGGGTTACTCTCTCTGTCGATGATTGTAGTTTGCATGAGGAGCCAATTATCGAGGTAATCTGATGTCTCTGTGTTATGTTCTGGTCCCTCAGATGTCCCAATCTTTGGGAAGGGTTTTGCTACTCCCATGGGTTACGTGGACCCTGTTCCCCCTTAAGGTGGGGGTAGGGGCAAGGTAGATCTCAGCTGGTACCTGCAAGCCTGGGTGTGTCCTTCTGTGGTTGCTTCATCTGCCATTAGGGGGAGCCACTAATATGTTATTCAGGGATCTCTCACCACACTTAGGAGGCTGCTCCTGATGGGAGGGTTCAATTAGTGCAATTGATAAGGTCTCTGGCCAGGATTTTCCTTCCCTGTGCAAAAACCCCAATGCTGGCAGCTGCCCAGTATCAGAGAGCAAACCCTAGAGTTATAATTTTATTAGATGACCTAATCCTGTCCAGCAGGTTGAATCAACAGGCTGCCAACTATTGTTCAGCACCATGGCCCTGCAGATTCACACCAGTAACACAGAGAAATTGACTTTTTGCGCTTCCTTCCGCCTCCAAGGGCGGTGCCCGCTACAGCTGGCATGAAAGTCACAAGTCTAGGGGAGGGGTGATACCCAAAACTGCCACATGCCCCAGTGTCTCCAGCCTGGGGACCCCACATATGGCAGCTGCCCACCTCTGGAGAACTAGTGTTGGGAGGACACACTCAAGATTCCCCGACCAACCCCAGCCTGGTTAGCCGAATCAACAGGTTGCAGACTATATTCTAGCACAAAGTCCTGCGGATTCACACCAGCCACACAGAGAAAGTGGCTTTTCATCCTTCTTCCTACCTCCAAAGGTGGAGTTTTTCGCCCAGTGTGAAAGTCCCTGGGCCAGGAGAAGAATGCTGCCTGAAAACGTAGTGGCTAGCGCTGGGGCGACCATTCAGGATTTGGCAGATGTCAATTTGGTGGGCTAAATCAACAGGCTACCAGATGTACCTTCTTCATCCCAGTCTCACGGTTTCATGTCTGCCTAGCAGAGAGTCCTGCTCTTTCTGTCCCACCCTGAGCTTGCCAAATTGTTAGTGGTTTCTAGGGGCTGAGCCCTATTTTCAGCATTCACCTCCTTTGTTTTGGTCCTGCTGACCACCAAAGGTGAGGTGCCTGTCTCCAAACTCCCTCGCACAGTCGCAGGAAGTAAGCACTCAGACCATTTCCTCCCCAACTCACTGTAGTCCCAGCACAGAGCACCAGGGAGTTCAAAATGTTTCCTGCTATTGTCTCCTCTCCACAGAGCCTGTCATCCTGTGACACAACTTTGCACTGACTTGAGGTGTGTCTTTGTCTGAGGAGGTGCAGAGGTCAGTGGAGGAGCTGGGTATTCTTCTGTAGGTCAGATCACACTGTGCTGCCTGGCTAGGCAAGTGTGGTCATCCTGTGCTCTATTGCCTATTATTTATTTCCCACTCTACAGTTTTTGTGATTGTATCCATATCTCCCACTCACCTTTCTTTTTAAAAAATTCCTGCACTGTGTGTCCCATGCTGTTTCTCTGTAGATTTACAATGCCGTTCTTGAGGTGGAGTAGTCCACTCATGTGTAGCCCTCTGAGTTCTTCATCTCCTTCTCTGGGAGCAGAGAGCCAGGAGGTCACCACTTATCTGCCATTTTTTCTCCCCCTAAAGCTCAATTCAATCTCTGTTCTCTTATTAAAACTATATTTTCCTAGGCCTTGCACAGTGGCTCACACCTGTAATCCTAGCACTCTGGGAGGCCAAAGTGGGAGGCTCAGTTGAGGTCAAGAGTTTGAGACTAGCCTGAGCAGGACCAAGAACCTGTCTCTACAAAATACAGAAAATTTAGCTGGGTGTGGTGGTGCATGCCTATAGTCCCAGCAGCTCCAGAGGCTGAGGCAGGAGGATAGCTTGAGTTCAGAAGTTGGAGGTTGCAGTGAGCTACAATGACACCATTGCACTCTACCCAGGGTGTCAGAGTGAGAGTCTCTCCAAGACAAATAAATAAATAAAATAAATAATATAAAATAACGGAGCTAACAATATATGGCCACTGTCTGGATCAGTCAGGACTTTTATAAAAACAAAAACAAAAAACTTCATATTTTCCTTTATATATTTGAATATATTTTTAATACCAGCTTTAAAGTTCTTCTCTTTTAATTATAAAATCCAAGCATATAAGGATATTCTAATAGAAATATTTTCATATTGATTACATTTTTTCTTGTTTTAGGGTCTTATTTCTGTCTTGGCATGTGTAAATTTTTGAATATGTTGCTATTAATAGCTATGTTGGGTGATATAAGGAATCAATTTTGTGTATCGTCTTTAAATAATGTTGCTTTTTGTTTTGGTAGTCAATTACTTTCCTGGCAGTTCCCTTTGGTTTTGTGTAGGCTTGGTTATAGGCTTTGTTAGAGTGGGTCTGGAGCAGCCATAACCCTACAGAATGGACTTTTCCTAATGGGTGGACTTTCTGTTGCCTTAGCCGAATGCTGGGAATTTTATCGTGATATTTCCACTCTGGCCATGACGGAATGCCAATGTTTCTGAGCACTGTGCAACCTCTACGATCTTTGTTTCACTATCAACTCCATGACAGCCTCTTGCTACTAGGTTTCACACAGTCCTGCCCTGAAGGCACATAGGTCAACCCTTGACCGATAACTTATGGGAAAGCCTGTGAACTCTGCTGTATTCTTTTTGGTACTTTATTTTAATGTGGCTGAGCTTGTACTCAAGTTGCAAAACAAAGCCTTCTGAACTCTTCCCTTTCATTTTCCCAAGTGGCAGAAGACTCTCCCTGATTTGTACTGCCTGGAGTTTGGGAAGGGGTGAAACAGGCACTGGCTTGGCCACTGCTGCTGGTTTCTCACTGTGTCATGTGTACTCCATGTCTACTGTCTCCAAGCAGGCACAGCCACAGGAATTGCCCATGGGCTGCAGCCTTTGTGGCTGGAGTGCCTTGTGAATTTATTTCAGGTTCTAAACCCATTTTTGTCAACCAGTAGTGGAGCTAGACAGAACTCAGTTTTCAGGACAGAGGATTTCCCTCTGGCTAGGCTGGTCTAAAAGTTCTCTCCATGGGCACCAGCAGAATTCTGCCCCGTGCTGTATTCCCCTGTGTCAGTATGGTCCTGAGTTCCGATATAAAGTCCCACAATCGCTTCACTCTCACTCCCCAGGCATATAGATTCTCTCGTCACTTGTTCCAATGACATGGCATTGTTCAAGTTTGGAGAAGGAATGCTATAGGCAATGCAAGACTGTCTTTTCTGCCCACTTCGTTGGTTCCTTCCTTGATATAATGTTAAAACCAGATACCATGATTACTCACCTGATTTTTAGTTTTTCTGAAGGTGTTTGGTTTTGTGGATAGTTGTTGAATTCGGTGTTCATGCAGAGGAATGATCACTGGTGGTTTCTATTTGGCCATCTTGCTCCCCCTGCCAAGTGTTTTAAAAGAATATTAATACAACTCTCCACTGATAAATTTGACTGGCTTTAAAAAATGGATATTAAGATAGTGAAGTCTTTGGATCCTTGAAAACCATGGGGGAAGAAAATTTGCAGCTCAGGGAGAATCATCTTCCACAGGGGGAAAGGAAACGTAGGAGTTAAGACGGCTTTGTTTTGCAACTTGAGTACCAGCTCAGCCACAGTAAAATAAAGTACCAAGAAGACTACTGAAACCCCTGATTCCCGGCCTTAAAGGCTCCTGGATGGCATTTCTAGACCCACCCTGGCCAAAGGAATTCAGTAGAGTATCAGAGAAATTTAACAAAGAGATTGGGTTGGAAGAATCAATATTAAAATGACCATACTACCCAAAGCAATCTGCAGATTTAGTGCAATCCTCATCAAAATATCAATAATGTTATTCACAGAAATAGAAAAACATCTTAAAATTCATGTGGAACCACAAAAGACCTAGCTAAAGCCATGCTGAGCAAAAGGAATAAAACTGGAGGAATCACATTAGCTAACTTAAAATTATAGTACAGAGTTATAGTAACCAAAACATCATGGTACTGGCATAAAAATAGACACACAGACCAATGGGACAGAATAGAGAACCCAGAAATAAATCCACACATTTATAGTGAACTTCAGCAAAGGTGTAAAGAACATATAGTGTGGAAAGGATGTTCTCTTCAGTAAATGGTGCTGGAAAAACTGGATATCCATATGCTGAAGAATGAGACTTTTATTTCTTGCCATAACAAAAATCAAATCTAAATGGATTAAAGACTTAAATCTAAGACCCGAGATTATGAAACTACTAAAAGAAAACATTGGGGAAATGCTTCAGGATATTGCTCTGGGCAATAGTTTTTGTGTAATACCCTCAAAGCATAGGCAACCAAAGCAAAATTGAACAAACGGGATCACATCAAGATAAAGGATACAATCATCAGAGGGAAGAGATAACCCATAGAATGGGAGTAAATATTTGCAAACTCCCCATCTGACAAGGAATTAATAAGTAGAATATATAATGAGCTCCAATAGCTCAGTAGGAAAAAACCAAGTAATCTGATGAAAAAATGGGCAAAAGATCTGAATAGACATTTCTCAAAAGAAGGCATAAAAATAGTCAACAGGTATGTGAAGAAATGCTGAACATCATTAGTCATCAGAGAAATGCAAGTCAAAACTACAAGGAGGTATCATCTCACCCTAGTTAAAATGGCTTTTTGGCAAAAACACAATAACAAATGTTGGCAAGGATGTGGAGAAAGGGGAACCATTGTACACTGTTGGTGGGAATGTAAAGTAGTATAACGACTATGAAGAACAGTAGAGAGGTTCTTCAAAAAATTAAAATTAGAACTACCATATGATCCTGTAATCTCACTGCTGAGTATTTATCCAAAAGAAAGGATATCAGTATATCAAAGAGGTATCTATACTGTCCTGTTTATTATAGCACTATTCACAACAGCCAAGATTTGGAATCAACCTAAGTATCCATCAATGGATGAATGGATAAAGAAATTGTGGTACATATACACAATGGAATATTATGTAGCCATAAAAAGAATGAAATTCTTCCATTTCAAGAATATGTATGGAACTCGAGAACACTATATTAAGTGAAATAATCCAAACACAGAAAGGCAAATCTCACATGTTCTAACTTGTATGTGGGAGCTAAATCCTAAAACGATTCTGCTCATGGTGACAGAGTAGAATGATCATTACTAGAGGCTGGGAAACTTAGTAGGGGGGATAAAGTGGGGATGGTTAATGGGTGAAAAAATATAGTTAAATAATTAAATAGAATGAACAATATTTGATAGCACAACAAAGTGACTATGATTAATAATAAATTAAGGTATACTTTAAAGTAATGTAAAGAGTGGAATTAGAATGTTTCTAACACAAAGAAATGATGAATGCCTGAGGTAATGGATATCCCACTGACCCAGATTTGAGTAATACACAGTGTATGTCTGTATCAAAATATCATATGTATCCAATAAATATATACAAATATTATGTACCCATAATAATTAGAAATAAAAAATTAAGAAAAGTTAAGTACTTAAAAGACCCATAAATGAAGTTACAAACTATTTAGTAGCAATCTGCCATTTTATATAATATAGAAGGAATCTTAGCAATTATCCATAAAACCTTTTTCATTTTGAGGAAAGAGAGGCAGAAAATAAAACAAATTTTCTACTCCAAGGTTTTTAGTAAATAGAACCACCAGGACTTGAATCAACTTCCTTTCTGTTTGATATTCTTACCCCCAGACTTAGATGCCTCTATGACTGCTTAGAGTAAAATCCTTACAGAATGAAGCCTAGGAGAGCTGCCTAGGAAAAGGCAGAGCATTTCACAGTCATAGTTGTTCCATACAATTGAAAAGGCAAGTAAGGTAACAGTAAAGTATAGTCATTCCTTAGTCTGGTCACCCTCTGAGAAATTTCTGTTTCCAGTTCCGAGAACAATATATGGGCCTCAGCAGCAAACTTTGTCATAACTATGAGAATGAAAGAAGTGAGCAATAACTCCTTCCAGGAAGTAATTCCTTCTCAACACAGTGATGATGTAACAGTGGCGCAAAGCCACCCTTTTCTACATTTCAGTTGTGGTAGCTACAGCTGGTAGCATTTCAAAGCCTTTCTGAGAATCTGGTAAAATGATATTAGTATCCACTAGACACATACTAATGTCTGTGGATACTAGTATGAAAAAGATGAGGTTCACTTCATTTCACTTAGCCTTCAGCCATTCAGATATTATAGTCAGACAGGTAAATACATCATGGCCCCTCTTGATTCAAATTGTAGTTGTTTCTCATTGTTTTATAAATGTATGTCCCAAAGTCTGTTGGAATCTCACCATGTTCTAGAGTTTAAAATTTTTTTCTATTGCCTAGTCAGGGAAAGAAAAGCTACATTTTTATTCATTTGATTTTGACATTAGGCATCCACCAAAATTACTGCATAGCTTTTTACTTTTGGGTATGGTTGACTGACAAAGTGGACATCCAGACAAATTTCCTGCCTCAAACATTAAACCCAAAGAAGTGAATTTCCTTTCTCTTTTGAGTTTGTATAAGTGATGAAGACATGGGATTTTTATCAAATTGATAAGCTGTAGTTAATTATGTCTCACTTTCTAAGACCAGATTCATACAAATAATGTATCAAGAGGCTGCCTCATATCCCTTGGCTAGCATATGGGATCTCATAAACTTAGTACTGAATTGTCATTTCCTAACCTTTTAGGGAGAAAGGCCCATTACTTTTCAAACTTCAAATAGAGAAGAACATGTGTAAAGTGTCTATAGATTGAATTATCAACTATAACAGCAAGAACAATAATCAATAATAATAGCTTACATTTATTATGTACCACACATGATTCCAGGCATTTTACATTTATTATTTATTTTAATTCATATAGTAAACTTATGAAGTAGGCACTATTCCATTTTGCTGATGAAGAAATTCTTTCACAGAGTGGTTAAGTAACTTGCCACTTGGAGTCATGTTGCTGAAAACCCACACCTACTGACTTTCAACAGAGGTTCCCAAGCTAGGACTCAATCATCAAACTGGTTATGTGGCTAAGCCCATGTTGCACCTTGGCAGCCTGCCTCCAGACATACTTCTACCTATTAGATATGAGTAATAAGCTTCATTGTTGGATATCCATGCCCATATCCAAACTATGGCTTGCATTCTAAGGCACCATGCTTACAAGAATTTAAAAATACACACATAATTTTCAAAAGCATTAAGAAATTATAATATTATTTATTTTAAGGATGATTGCTTATATTTTGTTTAATTACTTAATTAGAAAGTAGATGTGGTGAGATTAGGTGGCTGGTGACTTGGGTTCTGGCCCTAGTTTTGCTATTAGCTAACCTTGTACCTAATCATACTAGAATTCGGTTTCCTCACTTTAAAATTCAACACAAATTGAGCTTTTAGTGTGTTCCAAGCTTTGGACTTGGTGTTAGAGAAACAGTTATTAACAAGGCACCTATTATGACAACTGAGAATGTCAAACTAGACAATCCTAAAGTCCCTTCTAGAATTAGTCATAATCAAAGCCACCAGTACTCTAGAGGCATTCTATACCAGAAAGGTGCTGATTAAATAGCCACTCAACAAACTGGAAAAAATGTTTCAAGCCCAAACATACAACTGACTCAGAACTGAACTGACTGACTCCCTACGTCATCTGTCAGTTGCTAATGCAAATAATTACCTGTAAGGCAAGACTGCTGGAATGTACCCTCCCTGCTCAGTGCAGGCCCTATAACAACAAAGAAAGCCTTAATGATGTTCATGCTCTCTTTCTTTCTCCCTACTTTCTAGCTTGGAAAACAGTTCCTTTTACTCACAGGGATTTGTAGCTTTCAAGAATGTGGGAAATCAGACCTAGAAAGAAAAGCCTTTAGTAACCAAAAAGTTGAGCTAAGTGGGCAAACAGGAGTCATGTTGCCTGTGGACTTTTAGCAGAGGATCCAGAGCTAGGACTCAACTGATCCCATCTTCGTTCCAGCCAATCCATTCAGGAAAAACTGGGCGTATATAGCCTGGAAACTTTCTTCCTCTTTTTCCTTGAAAGTGAACCTGCCCACTAAGATTCTATATTTTCTTTTTCTCCTCCAAGCCTTAAGTTTCAGGGTAGGGCTCCCTCATGAGTACATTGTATCTGACATCCTATACTTCGATCTATGTGACTGAACATAAAGTCCATGTTTGGAAGTGGCCTGAGTTAGAGACAGAGATGCAGGCAGGGACCAGATCATGGATGACAATGTCCTTCCACAGGTTATGAACTTGAAAGTAAGTGCCAGACTGACTGAAACCTCTTAGTTTTATTTAGTTTTGTCATCAATCTGCATGAAAGAAGAATCAGAATGCCATTTTTCTATTTCACATCTATATCCTCATTCGTGTAATCATACAATGGCATCATCTATTCATATCCTCTCATTTTACCGAAGGGAAAACCAAGACCTTAAAAAGTGAAATGACGTGCTCAAGATCACCCTGCTTATTAGACTCACAGTGGATACTGCTGTTTCTCAAAATAGATGAATCTAATTCTGGGAAAAGTAAAATCACAGGCTTAGGTTTAATTCAACTAGTTTCTATGAATACTTATTCAGATTTTACTTTTCTCAGTATGGTAAGAATGCATCCACTATAGGAGTTCTACACTATAGTATCACACTTTAGTGGAGTGGAATAACAGGGAAGACTGATGGCCTCTATAATTGGGTGTGGTCACTGAAAGGGAGCAACTAATTCCAGTGAAAAGACAGCATAAATAGTCTACATAGAATGAGATCTAAGGTTTTGCATCTTCTAGCCCCTGATCCATGTTAAGTGGCAAAATGTCCCAGCTGCCAGCCTGTGCCATGTTCGATCATACTACAACCACCAGAATAATCTTTCAAGGACTGCCTTCTCTACTCAGTACTGAGTCATGAACATCCTGGCCAGTTGGGATGAGTATAACAAAACTATTTTGCTACAAGTAAAATAAGGTCCCTTTAGGTGCTAGCTTTATGAAGGCAGAAGAAATATGCCAGCAAGATACTTCATGTAATGTGAATGACTCAGTTCCAACCTATTTGCAGCCAACACCCTTATCTGCTTTACTGAGTGGGAAGTTCAATTTTTCTACCTTCCATCTGCAACTTGGGCTAGAACTCTATTCTGCTTTCAGCTACACTGGACTGAATAAATTAGAATGGCTGAAAATATTGTGGCCTCTGAGCAATAGCACTTTGCAGATCCATATGTCTCTTCAAGCTTCTCTGCTATCTATTGTTAAGCCTTCTATCTACTATTTAATATTTGCCCCATTCTCTGTTCTACTTCTTTTACTCATTATCTACTCTTCTTTTTGTTTGAGGTCTAAGTATTCCTTTTAATTTTTTTTGTTGAGCATTATCAGTTAAATCCAAGCACCCAATTTTCTTCCTGCTTCACTACTTTTATACCATCAGAAATGCAGTTATATTCTTTAAATTGATTTTCAGAAGCTGACATTTTCTCTCCAGAAGATCCATCAAGGATATAGATAAGAGGGAGTTTCCTTTTCATGCATTAAAGAATCCAATACTTAGGAGATGTGCAGTGCGGCTAGGTAGTGATACAGGTTGAGCTGTGCTGCTTTCTCTTTACTCAGGTTTCTCTGGGAGCTTTTTGATGAGCTGGAACACATCTTGAACTTGGCCTTAAGATTTGAATTAACCTTATTCACAGACCTTGAAGACAAGACAGAGCACTAGAAAATATCAGCTGAAGGCAATTTCCTTCAATGGCTCTGCTTGGTTCCATTCAATTTACTTACTTTGGAGTCAGATAGCACTAACTGAAGAGCACTAGTGTGCATAGTATATTATCACAGCTTCTTCCTCGTCTTATCCCGATAGGGTAAACAGCAGTTTACCAGCTTTGCTTTTGGATTTAGTGGAAGCAGATTTTTGATTGGGAGCAATCAGAAAGACAGACAACTGAGAGACCATCTGTATGTTTAGCACAACAGCCCCCAAACTCAGATGGTCTGAACATCACCAGAGAGCTATTTAAAAAATTATGAGAAAAGTTAGTCAAGTCTTTGAATATTCCATGTATTTCTCCTTGTAATACTCAGACTGGAGCCATGTTTTACTTTGAACCCAATGGTTACTCAATAATGTCCAAAAAATTTGCCTTGGTCAATAGTGATAGCAAATCACTGTGATGGTTACAGCATCACAGAATTGGGAAAACCACTCATAGTTATTTGTATCATGGTGACAGAATATGCAAAGCCCATGTTTATGACAGGAACAATATAAGTCTAGCATTATTCATTTATTTAAGAAATAACATTTATCTCTATTCTTCACTTTGGGGAAAATATGCAAAATTAAAAATATATATATAAAAAGTGAAAGCTATACATGTTCTAAACCTCAATAAATAGCTATAAGTAAGATTTTGGCATACTTCCTTTTCTCTATAATTTACCTACATTAGCTTATATCTAAAGAGTAATTTTATATACAGATTTTTTAGAAGTATAGCATAGTACTAATTTACCTGTGTTGTATATTCCTTTTTAATGATATATATTTTTTTGAGACAGAATCTCACTTTGTTGCCCAGGCTAGAGTGAGCGTCGTGGCATCAGCCTAGCTCACAGCAACCTCAAACTCCTGGGCTCAAGTGATCCTCCTGCCTCAGCCTCCCAAGTAGCTGGGACTACAGGCATGTGCCAACATGCCCGGCTAATTTTTTCTATATATTTTTAGTTGTCCACTTAATTTCTTTCTATTTTTAGTAGAGATGGTGTCTTGCTCTTGCTCAGGCTGCTTTCAAACTCTTGACCTTGAGTGATCCTCCCTCCTCGGCCTCCCAGAGTGCTAGGATTACAGGCATGAACCACCGTGCCGGGCCTTTAATGATATTTTTAATAACTGCATAATGGCTCATTTCTCTATTTATTTGTTTTGTAAATTTGGCTTTTCCTCAACAGTATGCTTTCATGAAAAATATAATGAGCAATACTATGCATACAGAAATTTCCTGTACTTTTTTTTTTTTTCTAAGGGTAGTCTCCTAGAACTAACTCTGCCATTGAGGAAATGCTGCCTTTATGACATGATTGTTTGGAACATGAAATTATACTCTGTATTCTTATAGGGTTTGAATACACTTTATTAAATAATTTGATCTCCACCCAAATGTTGGGCGTTGCTCAGGCATATCCTCAGTTAAGCTTTGTATTTCTCTTAAACTTGTCCCGAAAAATCAGCTTTTGAATCCCAGTGATAAGACAATCAATTTAATAATAAATGATATATGTAGTATATGTAATCCATGGCAGCTTTTACTGGGTACATACTATGCATCTAGCAGTATGCTAAAAATTTTATGTGGATTATTGAATTCAATATTTTTCAAGCTTTCCTAATCATAAGAAGCACTTGAAGGATTAAAAAAAAACCCTAGAATCTCAGGCCCAGGAAGACATTTAATGACTCTAGTTACCTCTATAAAATGGGTAGAGAGTTTACAGAGTTTACAGAGTTTTTGGGTGGTCATAAGAAGATGATAATTACTATGACTTTACAAAAGTCATAAAATAAGCAAATTATTAGTATTATTTTTATCAGTATAAGGAAATGCACTTGTCTACACCTTCCACAGCATTGAAAGACTATGGTAGTTTAAATAAACAAATGTAATTTAATCTGGCTGTGAGAAGATTGCAACTTCATATTTTTCTATTTTTTGAAACATATGATGAAGTCTTGTATAGAAGAGAAAAATGTAATTCTTAATTCTACCATCATTGTTCCTGACCAGGAAAAACAGGTTGATGAATATATGAAGAATCATGGAACAGCACTGTATTGCATTGAAAATTCTACAGAATAGTTGTTTGACAGCATTTAAAGTTTACTGTGATCTTTGAGATATCACCTTTCTTTAATTACCATTCAAATGTGTGTAAGGATGAAAGTAAATATAGCCTTTGTTACACATAGGGGAAAATGGTTGAATACAGCTTGTCACATGGCATACCTACAATGAAGTCAGGTATTAACAATTCTGTTTAAATAAGTTCGATGGTGGTTAACTATTGAAATCTACTGGGGAACTGAAATATAATAAAAGGAAGATGAAAATCAGGTAGACATTTGGAAAGAAGAGATTGAAGGTAATCAAAATCTCATTGACTCTCTAGTCTTTGAAACCTAGGGCATAATTTGACTTCTTTTGAAGCTGGTCCAATTAATCTCAGATTGTCACAATCTCCCCTTTTTATTAACCACACCCTTTTTTATTCTTAGAATACTTTGCTGGCTTTTCTCTTCTTATATTTTTCGTCATTAATCCTTCATGCCACTAAAGCATCTTTCTGGACAATCCTGACTATATTTGGATATAGGTCTAGTCAGGCGTCCTCAAACTATGGCCCGTGGACCACATGTGGGTGTTTTTGCCCTTTTGTTTTTTTACTTCAAAGTAAGATATGTGCAATGTTCATAGGAATTTGTTCATAGTTTTTTTAAACTATAGTCTGGCCCTCCAACGGTCTGAGGGACAGTGAACCGGCCCCCTGTTTAAAAAGTTTGAGGACCCCTGGCTAGGTATTTTTCTGCTCAAGCATACCCTAACTCTGGGTCCACAGAAGAAGTTCCTCTTCTCCCTAGTCTATCTTACTTTGCAAATAACCTAACTCCAGGGGCCTTTTGAGGACATTTCTGGGTTGTAAAGGCCTCTCTTTGCAGTCTTTAGCTTGGAATTTTTGAATGTAATACAATACTAAGCCTAGTTGGAAGGTAAAGAACAGGAGAAGTTTGGCAGGGATTTTGATTTTAAAGAAGAGATGTAAAAGCCTGTAAAATTTAAACCTTGCTGTTTTTTCAGTTGCCTTTGAAATGGACCCTGTGCCAATGCAAGAGTGTGTTGCATGGGGTTTCCAGAGATGATCAAGTAACAAAATATAAATGCTAGTACTGAGTGTTTCTGTAGTCAAACTGACTAATATGTTACAAGAAATTGTAAGCATTTTGCTACAGAACAAGGATTTTTGAATACTCCACAATGTTAAAGTCTTGAGCCCTGCACCTTACAGATAGAAGATTGCATATTTAGGTGAGTGCCGGAATCAATCAATCTCAAGTATAAGCCACTCATATTTGAAAGAAAAGAGAAGAAATGTACCAGTTTCATTACCAACCAGACATACAGAAAGACGAAACAGCCCAAAGAGCTTTGTAATTGTAAACAATTCGAAGTGCAGAATTTGCAAACAAGCTGAATTAACATTAAAAATAAACATGTTATAGGTAGATTCTTGTTTTTTCTATTATAATTTTGTCTTTTCTCTTTTGTAGGGCCATCAAGGTGATTTATTCTTGTTTACATAAATGACCCAGCACTTTGCATTTACTGAATATTATTTTATATTTTCTTTAAAGAAGCATTTAAATACTTCTAAAATTTTCTTAAAATTCATGCTATTCATAAGTGAAAAATTTAAAACGTCTATCTATCTTTCTACAGAATTTCTTTTCTTTGTGTTTTTCTTAGGTTGTCCCTTCTGCTTGGAATCTTATTATCTTCTCTTACCTTCCTGGTAAACTTCTGCTTACTCTTAAGATTAAAATGCGCTCCAGGAAGTCTTCCATAATCTTTACAGAGAGATAATTGCTTCTTCTTCTGTGTTCTATAGTATTTCATTCATACCTCTATTGAAACACTTCTCATCTTGGTATAATTATTTGTTTCTTCATTGCCTATCCCACCAGTATGTGTGCTCTGGAGGAAAAGGACTATATTCTAGTTTTCTTTGATTATTTAGAAAATAATATATACTTATTACATGTTTATTGACTAAATGGACTACTGTTTAAAATCTACTGATTATTTCTGGCACCTGAGTTTACTGAGTTCCATGGAACCACTAAAGGCAATGTTGCCTGGCACCAGGAGAGGGTAGTAGAGCAGTTTCCTGAGTAGAGTCCATAGTTATTTTGGACAGATACACATGCTAGAATGGTAGTTTTCAAATCTGCCTGAAGATTAAACTGGGGAGTCTTTAAAACTACCAGTGCCTGATCCCATCTCAAAACACTTAAATCAGTACTATGGTTAGGGCTCAGGCATTGATAGATATTTAAATCTTTCTAGATGATTCCAAGATGTATCCAGGATTGGAAACTGCTGAGCTTGAAGCCAAGGAACAGATTGACAGATGGTGTCCATGCTGAAATGAAAACAGGAGAGGCAGTACAACTGCAAAGTCAAGAACTTGAACCCATAAAGTTGATATAAATCCATTAAGTATGGAGGAGCCAGATTATTAGACAGATGATGGTACATGCAATAAAAGGCTGAGTAATGCCGAATTCAGTAATAATAGCTAGATAAGAGTCAGAAGTCAGACATGCAGAGATCAGAGATAGAGAGAAAAGTTTCTAATTGTGATAATCAATTGCCAGAGATTATAAATTTCTTTTGAGTCATGCTTTGGGTCCATAAGGCTTGACAAATTTATAGGCTCTTACCTCTGCAGTCAAGGAGCTCCAAAACAAATTTGGTTTCTTATAAAACCAGAGGATTTATATGTCCATACAGTTTTTCTTCTCATATTATTTCCCTCACTACTATTGCAAGGTTTTAGGAAGAGACTTAGGAAAACACAATTACCTACAAAATTTCTCTCTTGCTCCTACTTTTTTTTGGGTGCAATAATCATGTCAAGCCAAAGTTAAGTAAAACAACTCTTGGAAACAAAGACCCAATCTATTTGTAATATTTTACAAATATAAGCAGATTGACAAGTGAAAGTAATGATGGAGAGTTGAAAACAAGTTAAACAAAAGAATTTGCTATGTGTGCCAAACACTTTGTTGTACACAATATTTCCTTTGGCAGGTTTTTAAACGTAATTTCACATGTATTTTTGTGAGGTATTATTTAGTTATGGCTAAGCAGACTTATGTCTAAAGTTTTTATATTTATTTCACAACAATAATTATTATGACATATATCATTTACTCAAAACATCCCTCTTAACCACTTTGGTTAGCACGCTCACTGGCCACGAAACCTTGCCCACAGCTGGCACTCATAGTCCTCACGATAGTTTGTGCTGTGCATTGATGATGAATCCGTTTTGCTCTTGTGTAATGAGGAAAGCTTTAAAGCACTGAAAACTTGTTTTACTTTACAGGCAGCTTTACTTGTAATGTAAATCAGAATAGGTAACATATACATATATGTTTTCATTACATTATTTTAAAATGTTCACAGTTTTATTTTGATAAATGAAAAATTAGAAAAGTCATATCATGGCTGTTGGCTAAAGTCGACGCTTGGCTTTGCACCTTCATATCACGGCTGTCAGCTAAAGTCGCTGTGCGCATTCATCTGTGGCTATTGACTATAGTCGACGCTGGTACCGAAGTGGTTAAACGTATGCCTATGTAGGATTGCATTCAAAATACAAGATCCCCAATGCAAAATTATCTCCTTTCATATTCAACTACTTACTCTCCACATTTGTTTACTTTTACCATAGTGACTTCCATAGCAATAATTTATATTTAGTGAAGTATTACAAGGACTTAGAAGTCACTAGATTTGAGTAAGTCAGTCACTGGTGATATAGCAGAAGGTAGTTTGAACAGCAATTGGGGTCTTAATCAGATTATAAGGTAAAAGTGGGGTGGTAACAAAATGCAAGCTACAGAAGATAAACTATTGGTTTTTGACAAGTTTTGAAGTAAAGGAAGATGGAAGATTGAGTGGTAGCTGGAGAAAGGAGTAGTGTTGAAGTAAATTTTTATTTTAGCCTATATATAGGCTTAGAAGGAAGAACCAGAAGAAAATTATAGATTAAAGAGAAATATTAAAAGAGCGGTGCCACAGAAACTGCTAATCATACTTCAATATCTGTACTCTCTTTCCTCAGTAATAGAAATATTAACTTTTTTTGATCTGAACTTGTGCAAAGGTACATTATCCAACCACTTTGCAGCTAGGTATGTCTATATGACTAAGCATGGATCCATGGGGATGTGAGTGTAAGTGGTACATACACTTCTAGGGAATGTTCTTAAAAGGTAGAAAATATGCCTTTCTTCTCCCTTTTTCTGATTCTTGATGGCTGAAATGTGGACCTAATGCTTAGAGATGTAGTTCTTGGCTTACAAGGTAGACTTGGAAGTGAAAGCAGTATGTTGGGAATGGTGAAACAACAAGATAGAAGGAATTTGGGACTTGATGATTATGGAGCTAATATGTCAGTCTCGGGATGCTTATGTTTATCTTAGAGGGAATCTTCTGTCTTGTTCAAATCACTGTTACTTGGGGTTTTCTATCATCTAAAGATAAATCTAATCTTAACTAATATAGTAGACAATTAATTGATATAGGGATGGCATTGAAATTTAAGTGTGATAGGTTTTACTTGGCAAGGAGGAAGGATACGTTTCTCACCTGAGACGGAAGGGAAGGAAAAGAAAATGATTACGAGTTTACAATGTTTTGTTTTGTATTTTTTAGTTAATTTTAATTTTTTATTTCAGGATATTATGGGGGTACAAACGTTTTAGTTACATGTTATGACTTTGCCACATCCCAACCATGATTTGAGGTGTGCCCATTCCCCCCTACAATGCTCACTGCATTCATTAGCTATGGGTTTACCACCCCCAACCCCCTAAGAGTCTAGAATGTTTTGATGCTGAAGCATTATCTCATGGTAGATGGCCTGAATATCTCAGTAACAAAAGAAGTCATCATCTGAAGGTGGAGATGAGACTGAGTATTAGAGAAGAAAGTGAAAAACTTTAGATCAGTTCTCCTCAAAATGTGGTCCTCTGGACCAGTATCAACACCCTTCATCCCTTGGGAACTAATAAAAAATGCAGAATCATAGGCCCCACTCCACCCCTACTTAATCAGAACCCTTGGGGGTAACGTTCTCAAGCGGGTTTTTAACAAGACCTCCAGGAGAGTTTTTATTACATTAACATTTGAGGAACACTGATCTATACAAATCACTGTAGAGGAGCCAATAGATAATTCATTAGTAAAGTACAAAAGGTCATCTTTTGAGATGTTAATAATATCCACCGTGAAGTTCTACCGTGAAGATGGCAAAGATGATAAAGTTGATGATGAAGACTTATCTAACCTGTAGGAGAAAACTGCCACAGGTTATAGGATTTCTCTATGGCCAAAGCTAACTTTGCACCACATTTTTACTCTCCGCTCCAAAGAGCAAGAAAACAAGCTGGATTGGCAAATTTTTTTCAAATTACCTTAATTCTTTTACCTACTTGGGCTGTTTAACCTTAGATGATAACCTCTTTGAAGTTACAGATCCTAGATTATTCGCATTAAGTTTTAAGATACTTGTGTTTGGCCACTTAAGTGTATATAAACAACATATGAAGAAAAACTATTAATACTGTAATTCCAGCCAATTTCCTATCCTCATGATTTTGGTTGGTTGTAGGAAAACATTGAAGTGTGAAGACAAAAATTGACTCTCCTTTTCTGAAACATTTCATCTTATTTACAGCTAGGATTAAAGTTTAGTGGCCCATAATTATAAACTTGTGCCTATTTTATCTTTTTCTTTCTCTATAATTGAATTTTTTGTGTTCAGCTATAGTCAACATTGCAAAGAGTTTTAAAATTGTAAATTAATAAATTATAATTGTATATATTTATTTGGAAAGAGTTTTAAAAACATCATCAGGGCTGCAAAACATATGTAGATTTATTTATGTTTACACTGATATCCCCTTCTGTAATGTTGAAAAACAAGATGGCTTGCATAAAGTTTCTACTACACTAACTTAAATAAACTCTTCAAATCTCTTACGTTTTTAACCACTACAAAATGTGCAAAACTAAAATTATAATGAGATGCCTCTAGGTGAAAACAAAATATGAAAATAAACTGACATCTCCAAACTCTTAAAAGATCAGTTTGTCTTTGGCATGGGATTTGGGTAAACACTCAGCTATTTGATCTGAATCAGCTCACTAGTCTCACTTTGCCATAAACACTATATAGGGACATGTCAAATCCAAATTAATGTGGCAAAAGAAACAAGAAGATAAGAAAGAATAATTATTTTGTTTATATGAAACTATTCTGGTAACAAGACCAAAAAAATTTTTTTTTAAAAAAAGGAAAGGAAAGGAAGTCTGACCTATGGCTAATATCTATTTATTTGTGATCATAATCAGTTTCTTGTGATGAGTTTCTATGGATATAGGACTTAGGCTATTATACAACTATGTGACACTCATTGAGATGCCATTTAATTTTATTACTGTTTTAAATCAATCCTTTGATAATTTAAGTAAATAGTTTTGATAACCAAATACACTTAAACTGAAATCTATCCATCATAGGAAATGTATAACTTAAATAATGACTCCAAATGTGGTACTAATAGCCTTATTAGACCCAGGAAGTATTGGTCCTTAGCAGGGACTCATTTGTGACATGATCACTGATCATTAAGTCATACAAAATATAGTATAGAGTGGGGTCAGCAGTGAATCAGTTTCCTACAAATCTTTGTTGCAATACTGCTTTTCTTTCCAGTGGTTTGTCCAATGATGCTGGTGAAACATTTCGCATGTTGTACTATAGACAGAAATATTTTTAGTAAAACAATGAGGCTCTACATCCTTGCAATAGCGAATTCGGGGTATATGTATATATACATATATACAAGAAGTGCACCTCTCATTGCAATTTTGATTTGCACTTCACTAATGATTACAGGATGTTGAGCATTTTTTCATGTTAGTTGACCATTAGTCTATCTTCTTTTGAAAAGTTTCTGTTCATATTCTTGGTCCACTTTTTGATAGGGTTGTTTGACTTTTTCTTGCTGATTTTCCTGAGTTCTATATAGATTCTAGTTATCAGCCCTTTATTGGATGTATAATATGTGAATATTTTCTCCCATTCTGTAGGTTTTCTGTTTGCTCTCATGATAGTTTCCTTGGCTGTGCAGAAGCTTTTTAATTTGATCAGGTCCCATGTATTTATTTTAGTTGTTGCTGTGATTGCCTTTGGAGTCTTCTTCATAAATTCTTTGTCTAGGCCAATGTCTGTAGGAGTTTTTCTAACATTTTCTTCTAGAATTCTTATCGTTTCATGCCTTAGGTTTAAGTCTGTTATCCACCGTGAGTTGATTTTTGTGAGAGGTGAAAGGTGTGGATCCCGTTTCAGTCTTCGACATGTGGCTATCTGGTTTTCCTAGTACCATTTATTCAATAAGGTTTCTTTTCCCCAGTGTATGTTTTTGTCTGCTTTGTCAAAGATTAGATGGCTGTATGAGGATGGTTTTACATCTGGGTTCTCAGTTCTATTCCACTGGTCAATATCCCCTTTCTTATTCTGGTCCAAGCTATTTTTATTACTATAACCTTGTAGTATAGTTTGAAGTCTGGTAAATTTCCCATTTTGTTTTTATTACATAGAATTGCTTTTGCTATATGAGGTCTTCTCTGGTTCCATATGAAGCATAAAATTATTTTTTCTAGACCTGTGAAAAATGATGATGGTATCTTAATAAGGGATTACATTGAATGTGTAGATCACTTTGGATAGTATAGACATTTTAACAATGTTGATTCTGCTGACCCATGAGCATGGTATGGTTTTCGACCTGTTTATGCCCTCTGCTATTTCCTTCCTTAGTGTTTCATAGTTCTCCCTGTAGAGGTCTTTTACCTCCTTAATTAAATATATTCCTAGGTACTTTATTTTCTTTGTTGCTATTGTGAAATGTATTGAGTCTTTGATTCGGTTCTCAGTTTGACTGTTGTTGGCATATAGGAATGCTACTATTTTGTGTGTATTGATTTTGTATCCTGAGACATCACTGAATTCATTTATCAATTCCAGGAGTCTCTTGGTTGAATTCTTGGGGTTTTCTAGATATAATATCATATCATCAGCAAAGAGTGAATGTTTGATCTTTTCTACCCCCATTTGGATGCCCTTGATTCCCCTCTGTTATCTAATTGCTCTAGCAAGGACCTGCAGGACTATGTTGAATAGAAGTGGAGACAGTGGGCAACCTTTTCTGGTTCCAGTTCTAAATGGGAATGTTTTTGATTTTTCCCCATTCAGTATGATGTTGGCTGTGGGTTTGTCATATATTGCTTGTATCATTTTTAGGTAAGCCCCATCTATGCCTGTTTTGTCAAGTGTTGTTATCATAAAAGGTGTTGAATTTTGTCAAATGCTTTTTCTGCGTCTATTGAGAGGATCATATGGTCTTTGTTTTTGCTTCTATTTATGTGGTGAATTACATTCATAGTTTTGCATATGTTGAACCATCCCTGCATCTCTGGGATGAAGTTCACTTGATCGTGATGGATTATTTATTTATTTATTTTTAGATAGGCACCTGTATTCAGTTTGCTAGTATTTTGTTGAGAATTTTTGCTTCTATATTCCTAAGGAATATTAGTCTGTAGTTTTCTTTTTTTGTTGTGTCCTTTCCTATTTTTGGTATCAGGGTTATGTTGGCTTTATAATATGAGTTGGGGAGGATTCCATCCTTCTCAATGTTGTGGAATAATTTCTGCAAGATAGGCACCAGTTCTTCTTTGTAAGTCTGGTAAAATTTAGCTGTGAAACCATGTGGTCTGGGACTTTTCTTTTTAGGAAGCTTTTTATTGCTGTTTCAATTTCAGTTTTTGATATTGGTCTGTTCAAGAATTCTGTTTCTTCGTGGTTGAGCCTAGGGAGACTGTGTGTTTCTAAAAATTTTTCCATTTTACTCCACAATTTCCAGTTTATGTGCATAAACATTTTTTTAGTACTCATAGATTATATCCTGTATCTCCATGGCATCAGTTGCAATTTCTCATTTTTTCTTCCTGATGGAGCTTATTAGAGTTCTTTCTTTTCTGATTTTTGTTAGTCTAGCCAAAGGAATGTCAATTTTGTTTATTTTTCATGGATGTTTTATAATCAACTATTTATCTGGACAAAAAGTTGATCCTATAATAATTTAGTGGCCTCTGTGTCTGTTTTCTAATCATCCTGTAGTTCTGCTACTAAAAGACTCTTCCTTACTTTGTATTTAATTGCCTAAAAATTTGTCCATTCTTCCCCACTAGAATGTAGACTTCATGAGAGCAAGGGCATTGTCATTCATGTTTATAGTGGTATTCTCAGTAGCTGTCATGTTGCCTTTAATGGAGTAATCACTGAGTACTTTTTGAATGTATGAATGTGATAGCAAAGACATATTTGATTTTCTTCTGAGTAAAGTGTGTTTTCAATCTGGAGTTGCCTCCAAAAATGTAGAACACACAGCTACATGAGGAAGAACCTGCAGTGATTCTCAACCCTGGATGTATCTTAGAGTCACCTGAGAAGCTTTGAAAATATTTTTGGGGAAAAAATGCCTGAGGCTGATTATCTGGGTTGATTATAATTTGGTGAGGTTTGGGAGCCACTGTTGTTGTGTATATGAATCACCTGGGTATCTCATTAAAAAAAGGCTCTGATTCTGTAGGTTTGATGTGGAGCCAGAGATTTTGGATTTCTGAAAAGTAATTCAGTTATGCCCATGATACTGGCTCACAAACCATATTCTAGAGAGCAAAGAGCTAGAGGATAAATAACCAAAAAATTTAGACTTCTTATAGGCCTAAGTGTCAAGTGATATATTTAGGGTCAGAAAGATGAACTGGGCAAACGTTCAACTTGGCATGTGTGAGGCACTGAACTAAGAGATTGCATGCATTATTTCATATCTTAGAAAAGTGAACATGGGATGCTACTTATAGTGAGGCAAAGTCCTATGAAGATGGCAAGCACAGTATCAACCTAGGTTCACTGTGGTAACTTTTGAGTTCCTCAAATATCACATTTTCTATTTGTTTTGTATTCCCAGTCTGACTCAGCATATGGTTCTGGTGTTCAATAAAAGTATGTGTTCTGTATCTACACTAAGAACTTGAGTAAGATTAGAAAATAGTTGAATATTTTGAGATTATCAGATATTGAGATTTGGCAAGCACAGACACAGCCAGAGGCCTAAGATCTGTTTATATGATTTAGGGCCTCAGTAACCATTTGCTGTGATAGTCAGGCTTATTTGCTCAAACACTGACATCTATTCTTAAAGGAAATTCTCTATATAGGAAAGAGAACAGATGACAAGCAGTCAGCATATCTTTTCTCTGAATTTTGTGGGTTAGTAGTTGCTTGGAATAATGATTAATTCAGGACAATAGAGGCATAAATTGTATCTAGAATTCATACTTTTCTCCATGTGTAAAACTCTGTAGTATGGGACCCCACAGCAAGGGGAATGGATCCCTAAACTCCAAGACACATACCTAAAATCAAATTTTTATACAATATCTCTCCTGCTTTCATGTTCACACTGGCTTACTATCTGTGTCTTTGTCATCTTTCCTTTCTTGTTCTGCACAAGGTCACATATTAGATCACACTCACATTCTTTCTGTATGTTGTATGTACATCTTTGTAATTTTGAAGCTATATATGAGTCTTTCTATAGGATAAATTCCAACTCTAAGAAGAATTGTTGGGCCATTGAGTATATGCAACTTATAGGGGGATTCTTCCTCTTGCTTCTTTTGCCCAGGTAAGCAGACATATTCTGTTTTATTTCAAATTGTGAAAACCTCCAAGTTCTCATGGACAATGTCCCATGGGGCTTGCATAAGGCATTTCTGTCCTTTCCTTTTATTTTTAAAAGTTATGTATTCAAACATTTTATTTACTTTCATTATACATATACTTATGCACTTTTACTGACATGTATAATAGCAATCACATACATGCTGTGGTTATGCAGTCCTTTGTTCTCCTTTGTTTGATTCTCTTTTGCTGCTTTCATTGTCCTCATTAATGCCTCCCTCTTTATCAGCATCCCCCTTAGCACATCCTAGTGTATCTTCACAGTTTACATGGCAGAGTGTGTTTTTTCCTTCTTTTCATTCTCTTTTCCCTTTCCCCTACTCACTTCCACATGTTCCTCCTTTTTCTCTGCTGGAACAAAACATCTTCCAAGGGAGTATTGCCTCTTGCTACTACAGTCTGTCCTGGGCCCTGCTTCCAGTTAAGCACTCTTCTTTATCAACCAATGCATATGTATTGTGCATCTGTTACATATCTTGCACCATGCTAATCACTATGAAACATACATGTAACTTATTTTAACAGTCTCCATATAGTGGAATGCAAATGTGAAACATTTTTGTTACTTTCTTATCCATGATTTCATTATATTCTATTGAAACTTCCTTTCTTTTTTAAAAATAATTTCTTGGCAATTGTATATAATTTTATAGACACTTTTGCTTATTAACAGTCCAACCTATTTAATTTTAACCCTCTAATATCATGTCTGCCATAAAATTCTCCCCTCATCTATTACTTGTTAATCTTGTGCTTGGGAGACTTAGAGAAGGAAAAGAGCATGATGTGGTTGTGGAGAAGGCAGAGTTAGAGATGAGTTGGGATCCCTTCTCTTTTTAAGGCCTAAACTCTTTTAGTATTGAGTCTGAGAGGGAAATAGGAGAGATGGCAGGTTTCTTCTTACACAATCGATCATCTGTTGTTGATAAGGAGGCCTTCTTGGATTTGCTCTGGCTTTATATGGTTTCATCTCGATTGGCAGCCTTTGCTGATACAGTAGTCTACATAGATGGTTGGTGTCATGTTTTGGGGGACAGCAGTGTTCAGCTTTACCTTAGCTTCTTTTATGATGAGGAGCGACTCTTGAAAAAGGTCTTGCTTATAGTGCATACCTTTAACTGCTTCTCTGGTTGTGGTATTGTATTTCTTGGCTCTCTGTCTCCCTGTATAATTTCTACTTCCCTCATGATGGGCCTTGGGAACTGGTGAAGTCTTCTTCCAAGTCTTAAAAGATTGAGGAACTAGCCTCTTCTGTAGTAGACTGTATCATGGCGTTTTATTTATTTCTCTCTAGCCAGCTACTTATGAAAATCTTTTACCTTCAGAAATCTCCAGATGATGAGTGAGCAACACCTATGTATTCATGTATACTTCAATTCATAGAGAAATACATCAAGCTCTCACAAGAACTGTCTTATCAATGTCCACTCTATTCTTATGTTTGCACAGAGACAAGTCTGTAGTTCATAACGTAGCAACTATTCAGCTAGGAAATGAAGCACCAGCCTCACTATCTTGCAGTGAGTCCTTATTTTCTTGTTTCTTCCCTCCATTTGACTCTGGGGGGAAGTAACCCCCACCATTTCCAAAATAGGAAGGGAAAGAAAAGCCTTTTTATTATAAACTGGTGGTTTCAACAACTATAATAATTCACAGTTCTCCCCTCTCCTTACCTTCTATGGATAGGCCAGGGAGTCAGGGCTTAGGACAGTGGCTAGTGCCTTTGTGGTTAGTTCTTCCACTTGTTGTCAGTCTTTATATACGTTTCTGGATTCAACTATTGTTGGTTCTTCTAAGAATGTGTAAGTATTTAGAGATTCTGTTCTTCATCTTTCATAATTCATTGCTAATTCTAGGTCTATATAAAAAGTCCCACCAAATATCTTGTCACGTATATATGAAACCTATATTAAAATTTAGTGAGGTTTAACCAAACCATTCCTTATTTCAAACGTATAGATCCAGACTTGTATAAACCATACATATTAATTTATTGCCATGGCCAACCTTTAGTGTTCCTAGATTCTCATTGGAGTAAACATCCTACCTGTAGCCTTCCTTCATACCTCTAGTCCATACTGATTTCCCCAGTCAATGAAAATTTATACATTTTCAGTCTAAAGCAGAGATCCTCCCCAAAGTATCACATATGATTGATGAATTCACTTAGAAGGCAAAGTTCTATGGAATTACTCAGGATTATGAACAATTTCCAGTGAGCTAGCAATAACTTTCTCTTTTTCTTCCACTCAAGAAAACATATTAGATCACAAATAGTGAGTGATATTATTAAATCACTTACCTTAAAAGTTGTTCTGATTTACTAAATATAATTCTCAAATATTGATATATTTTTATTAGAACTAAATTATTTGTGATATACCTCATAACTGATCACAACACACAGTCCAGAAACTGCTGATCTAAACCATAATGCTTAGCACTTTATATTCTATAGTTTTGTTTCTCAACAAAATTGCAGGGTTTCTAAAGGTAGGAATTGTAGCTTATATATACCTGGTGATTAACAAATTATATTTTAGATAGATAAACAGACGATAGATAGGTAGTATTCCCCACAACGTGTATAGTGAAGTGCTCAGCACTTTAGTAGTGTTGGAACATAGAGTTTTTTTGAAATTGAGATTTATTACACAGCATGGTAAATATAGTTTATAATGTGCATTTCAAAATTGCTAAGAGTAATTTCAAGTGTTCTTACCACAAGAAAAATGACAAGTATTTGAGGGGCTGAATATGTTAATTAGCTTTAATTTATTCTACATTGTATTCATAAATCATATCACTTTGTACCCCATAAATATATACATTATAATTTGTCAATTTACAAGAAAATTAAAAATAGAGATTTATGAACTGTCTGACAAGGAATTGAAAGTAACTATATTAAGCTTGTGAGCTATAAGAGAATACAGATAGACAACTAATGAAATCAGGAAAACAATACACACACACAAAATGAGAAGTTCAACAAAGAGGTAGAAATCATAAAAAGGAACCAAACAGAAATTCTGGAGCTTAAGAACACAATGACTCAATGGAAAAAAATTCTAGAGATCTTAAACAGCAGACTCAATCAAGCAGAAGAAATCATTGACCTCAAAGACAGGTTATTTGAAATTACCCAGGAGGGGTGGGGGGAGGAAGAATGAAAAAGAATGAAGAAAGTCTGTGGGAATTATGGGCACCATCAAGCAAACAAATATATGCATCATGGGTGTCCCAGAAGAAGCAGAGAAAAAAGAGGCATAAAGCTTATTTAAAAAATGATTTATTTAAAAAGAAAACTTCCCACATCTAGGGAAAAATATAAATATCCAGATACAGGAAGCTCAACAGTCTCTAATCAGATTTAACCCAAACAAAATTACACAAAACATATTATCAAACTGTCAAGAATCAAAGACAAAGAAAGAATCCTGAAAGCAGCAAGAGAAAAGAAGCATACCACATACAAGGGAACTCGAATATATCTATCAGATTTCTCAGCAGAAACCTGATAAGCTGGGGAGAGTGGGATGATATTTTTAAAGTGCTGAAAGAGAAAAATTGGCAACCAAGAATACTTTACCCTATAAAACTATCCTTCAGAAAGGAAGGTAAGATAAAGACTTTCCCAGACAAACAAAAGTTGGGGGATGTCATCACCACTAGACCTGCCTCACAAGACATGCTAAAGGGAGTCTTTCAGCCTGAAATAAAAGAGTCCTAATTAATAACATGAGAACATAAAGTAAAAAACTCAGAACATAGAGTTTTAAGCCCATAGTGACCAGAGAAGAAAGCCATTAGTTAAGTTTAGCCTCAAAATATTAGTCTTGTTAGGGAAAGATAGGGGTTTGACATTTATTTGGCCCTGTCACAACTTCCATATTGCTGTGTTAGGATCAATAAATGCTTAGAATCTATATATTCATTCATACATTTAATCCATCTTTATTGAGTATCTACTATGTGCTAGTCATGTTTGCATAGTCACCATAAGATATAGTCCCTGTCATTGATGAACTTACATTCTATTTTAAGGGGGTTATTATTAAACAGTCAATTACATTATGCTGTGTGCTATGTTAGGGGAAGAATAGTGTGATGTGGAAACATATGACAAGGAAACTAAACGTTGACCCATTGGGGGTGCCCATGGAAAGCTTCCTGAGAAAGATGATACTTAAACTGGAACCTGAAAGATGAAGAAATGGAAGTGATGGGAGGGGTCCAGGCAAAGATAATAACATATGCATTGGTCCATAGGCATTTTAGAGCATATCACTTTCAAGGAACCGAAAGAAGTTCAGCAGAGTTTGAATATTGGGTATTAAGTCAGGAGTGACTAGACAGGTTAAATCAAAAAGGGCCTTATATATCAAGCTAAGAAATTTGAGAGCAAGGCATGTCATTGAAGCGTTTTAATCAGGGATGTAACATATTCAGATTTACATTTTAAATAATCACTCTGGCTGCTGGGGGGTGAATTGATTGAAAGAGAGTAGGCTTGGAGGAGGAAAAATTAGTTAAGAGGCCAGTAATTCAGATGATAATGATGGAGACTTGTGATTTTTCATGGACTTTTGTAGCTGTTATCTTTCTTCAATGTGGCCAGATTGTTTTTGCTCCCTCAAAACCAGCTGTCTTTATAGATTCTTCATCTAGCCTATTACTCCTCACCTAGCACCCTAATTCTGTGCTCATTAAAATAGAATAAGTGGAGGTTCATTGTTCACTCCATGATTTCTATTAAGCTTCTTTCAAAAATCTGACATGCTTTCTTTCCACACATGATTTGGTGTATATTACTTCTTTCCTTACATCAACAGTATTCATTACACCTAAGTGTCCTAAAATGTTTTGTGGTGTGATTCTTCCAAAAGGACACTCTGAGATAGAGATAAAGCATTCAAGAAATTTATTAGGCAGTACTCTTAGGATGAGCAAGTGTTCTAGGGAAGAGAAGGCGAGGAATGGAAATAAGAAAAGAAGGTGAGAAAACAGGAGTGGACACAGAGAAAAGTTGAGCTGTGGAACAGCCTCAATTAATGCCTCAGCCAACCCCATGGTGAGCTCTGAAACTAGGATATCGCTTTCCAGTTGCCTCACGTTGTAATAAGTGGTCAGGGATTAATACTTCAGTCTTGACCGGGCCTTGAATGCAGGCAGTCCTGGAAAGGGGTTATGAACTTGGGAGAGGCAGTTCTCTTCAGCAAATGGCAATCTTTGTAGACAGTTGGCAGCTGAGTGAGGTCAGCCCGATGTATTCCCAGAATCTGAGAGAACAAGCCCTTCAGTCCTTACAAAGAATCTTGGCAGTGCATAACAACATTCACCATGAGGGTCTTTCCTGGAATAATTATTCTAGGAGATGTTAATCAGTGTTTCAAGGAAAAAAATGACTTCTATGATCAAATAGGTTTAGCAAACATAAGGCTAACAGGTTTCTTTACTGGAAGAATTTTCAGAAATTTAAAGATGCTGATTTACATGGTAAATCTCCAAGGGGGGATAGAATATGCAGAAGATAGTAACCACAAGTGAACAGAGAACGTATTTTTTTGAGAAATATTAATTTTAGAAATGCTGTTCCAGAGGCAAAGGAGAGAGAGTAAATACTATGTTCACAGGAACCTGGAGCTCTAGTATCTCAGATTTTTGTCTCAGTGGTCCAACACGGCAAATCACTCATCTTGGTGCAATTATTAACAAGGTCTATTACCTGTGATTAGATTGCTATAGTCTATTAAATCTGATCCATAACTAAATCAAATAGGACTTATCTCTTAATGAAAGTCTAGCTTAGTATGAAGACAAAATCTTTGTTTTATTGTTGATCATATTTATTCTTATTCTTTTTTTTTTTTTGGTGTCCCCCTTTCATTTTTTTTCCTTTTATTTCATCATATTATGGAGGTACAAATATTGTTAGGGTTACAAATATTGCCCCTGCCCCCCTCCCTCCCCCCGATGTGTCCAATCCCCCGGTGGTGCGCACCACACACGTTATGAAAGCATACACCCCTTTCCTTCTTCCCCCTCCCACCTGCCCACCACCCGATACAAAGTTTTTTTTGTTGTTGTTTGGTTTTTTTTTTACATTTTGGTTACATTGTATATCTTTGGCTCTCCCTAAGAAGGGTTAGAGTTATGCCCTTCCCCTCCGAAGTGCTTGCCACATCCCTAAGATTGGGTCCCCCCCCACGAATCCCTGGTGAGCACTGCCACCATTTGAAAACCATAGTTTTAATCAGTCAGTACCAATTTGATGGCGAGTAGATGTGAGGTCCATTTTCCATGTCTTGTGTCGCCTTGCTTTGGATAACAGGCTTAAGCTTAATCCAGGATAGCATTCTTATTCTGATGAGTTTCTAGGGTCAGTGTTTCATTTTTGGAAATTGTCATTGGTGACAAAAATGCGATATTGTTTTCAAGAAAAACATGTCATATAATGGTATTGCTGATGACACAAGAAGGTCTTGAGAAAAATTCAGAGTAAATTAGAACTCTTTTCAGCCCAACTCCATGTCAGTTTTTGCATCTCTGTGATTATTGACTCAATTGTTAAATCTATTTTCCCACTTCCCTTTTCTTGAAATTATTGTTCTCACCTCAGGATGTCTGCTTATCTGATTCCTACATAAATCAATTCAGATTAAGTTAGAATCAGACAAAAGGCAGTTTCAGGAAGAAAAAGGAAACTCTCAATTGAAATATTCTACCTGTACTCAAGAAAGTTCATGGACTGGAAGAAATAATACTTTAAGTACATCCAGTCAGCTTTTGATATCTATAGGTTCCATATTGGTGGAGACAACTGTAGATTAAAAATACTTGAAAAAATCCAACCTAACAAAAAGTAAAACACAACAATAAAAATAATACAAATAAAAATACAGTATAAAAACTATTTACATGGCATTTACATTATATTGGGTATTATAAGTAATCTAGAGATGATTTAAAGTATATAAGAGAATGTGTATATGTTATATGCAAATACTATACACCATTTTATAAAGGGATTTAGCATATGCAGATTTTGGTATCCACAGGGAGTTCTAGAATCAATCCCCCATACATACTTAGGGATGGTTGTACTTGGAAAAGTTAAAGATCAATGTTTAAATAATTTCAGAAATGGCAAAGAAGGCCTCAAATACCAACTGTGGCCTGAAACTACTTTTGTTATAAGCGTCCTGACATTAAATTTTCTCAAAGTAAGTGAAAAATACCTTGTGACTTTGAACATAAATTTTCAGCATCACACAGATGTGTATTTGTGTGTAAAGATTGAGAGAGTAACACAGAGAGACAGAAAGAGGTGAGGAGAGGGAAGGAGAGAGAACCTCGCTTATAGGTAACCTAGTTAACTTCTACAGGAGTCTATCAATGGGATAAAACTTGGCTGGAGAAATCATAATTATATATTTTAAAATTTAGCTGCAATACTTTAAGAACCTAATATGCTAATTTGGGGGTTGTCAGAGGTTGTTTGAACTGTTCTGTCAACCTTAATTTGTTAATCTTGAGCAGTAGGATTTTCTGTTATTTTGTTATTATTTTTTATCAGAACTAGTGTTAATGTCTCTTCCTGACTAAGTTTTCATTTTAAAAAATGTTTCCCAGAGTGTGAGGCAAGATGGTTGACTAGAGGCATTGGTTGCTGGATCATCTCAGAAAGAAAAAAAAAATTAGATGAGAAATAACCCAAACAAACAAAAAAACAAACCAAAACAAACAAAACAAAACAAAACCCAGCTCAGGTGTAATTCTGAGAGAAAAGTGCCAAAACCTACTAGAGATTCCATGGGAAGAAGTTGTAAGGCAGAACAGGAGGGAGCAAGATTTTGGCAGAGATCAACCCGAGGAACTTGGCACTCCATGGAAAGGATAGGTGGGGGTTTTGTTTCTCCTCCTCTTACACCTCTCACAGACTATGGGCTTCTAAGCTGCTGCAGAGTTTCTCTACCCTCATGAGCCCCAAAGCTGCTGCTGCCAGTGAATGGGGAGCTTCCTGAGAACAAACCACTGGGATGCCAGCTCCCTCAGGGTCACTCCTCCTCACCACAGAGCCAAACTGAGGAAGCAGGTGCCATACTGGTTCTCCACTCATTGCATTTCTTTGTCCTTTCCTGGGAGTTTCAGCACTTCAGTTTTCTTGCCATTGGTCCCCAGTGGCAAGAAACACAAACATTTCCTAACTTCTGACCAGACTGTGGTGGCCAATGGGGCCGGTGGGTCCCAGGGCAACTGTGTGATCCCTGAACTTGGACATTCCATGAAGGCTGCCTTCTGTGGAGAGAGACAAAGGGGATAAGAGTGCCAACTCTCCTACTTTCAGACTCATCCTCCTCCTCCTCTCTCCTGCCCACTGCTGCCAAGTGGCAGTTCTCATGTGAGTTGGCACAGATGCCCTTAGGGATAACTGAGCTGAGACTCTCAGAAGTGACTGCTTCCTCTCTGTTGGCACAATCACCACACTGAGGCTTCCAAAGAGAGTGGAGGCTGATGCTTTTCCTCCTAAAGACCTGCAACAGACTAAGGGGTGCTTGGACTATCAGCTCCCTGCCCACTGGTTCTCCTTAGTGCTGCTCATCTGGTGGCTCCAACAGAGCAGGACATATCCCAAAATAGAGGGACATAATGCCTGCTTGAGCAACAAGTGATAGTTTGACCTCTTCTGCTCCAATTTGGATGCCCTCAATTTCCTTCTCTTGTCTGATTGCTTTGACTAGGACTTCTAGCACTATGTTGAATAGAAGTGGTGATAGAGGGAAACTTTGTCTTGCACCAGTTCTAGGTGGAAATGCTTTCAATTATTCCACATTCAGTATGATGTTGGCATAGGTTTGTAATATATGGCTTCTATCATTTTGATGTAAGTCCATCTATGCCTATTTTGTTAAGTGTTCTTATCATAAACGGGTGCTGAATTTTGTCGAGTGCTTTTTCTGCATCCATTGAGAGGATCATATGTTCTTTGTCTTTACTTCTATTTATGTGGTGAATTACATTTATAGATTTGTTTATGTTGAACCATCCCTGCATCTCTGGGTTGAAGCCCACTTGATCGTGATGGATTATTTTTTTGATGAGCGGCTGAATTCAGTTTGCTAGGATTTTATTGAGAATTTTTGCATCTATATTCATAAAGGATATTGGTTTGTAGTTTTCTTTTTCTTTTCTTTTTTTCTTTTTTTTTGCTGGGTCCTTTCCTGGCTTTGGTATCAGGGTGATGTTGGCTTTGTAATATGTGTTGGGGAGGAGTTCTTCCTTCTGGATGTTGTGGAATAATTTCTGCAGGATAGGCACCAGTTCTTTTTTGGTAGGTCTGGTAGATGTTGGGTGTGAAACCATTTGGTCCAGGACTTTTATTTCTAGGAAGGTTTTTTTAATTACTGCTTCAATTTCAAGACTTAATATTGGTCTACTGAGGAATTCTATATCTTCTTGATTGAGCCTAGGAGACTGTGTGTTTCTAAGAATTTTTCCATTTCCTCCACATTTTCAAGTCCATGTGCATAGAGATTTTTATAGTATTCAGAGATGACATTTTGCATTTCTGTGGTATCAGTTGTAATTATATAACGTGTTAATATGAAAGATAGAAACTTGGGCAATAGCAAATCAAAACATTCATTGGGCTAAAGATTATTACAAAAATTCAAAAATATGGAAGAGAATTCTGAACACTACTGCAGCAGCTCTTACGACAAAAGCGTGTCAGTTCAGACTTTCAAATAAGCAACTTACACAGGACATATACAAGAGGATTCTGAGCCTTAATCTTCTATTCCTGGGCTGGAGTCCTGATGTTACTTATTCATTGGGAGACATCATAAAGAATTTTACAATTTTTAGAAATTATTCAGGTTCAGTTGTGGATGGAAACAAAGATCTGCACATGGTAGACACATTTTAGGAGAACATATTCCAGGACAGATTCCCAGGGAAGCTCGGCCTACCTATGATTGATCTCCTGCCCTAGATTTTACCTCCTGCTTCCTACTGTCTTTCTGCTTTCACCTTAATTTGTCCTACTGCCTGAATTAGGGATGGGGGACATATGTTTTGAAAATGAATGTACCTCTGGGAGAATTATTCACACTTGGATATGAGTTAGTTCAAAAATATGCATTGCTCCTAATTAACTAGCTAAGACTGGCTGCTCTGTTTTGTTGGGATAAATGGAAGTAGTTAATTTTGGCTCAGTGCTTGAGGGACAATTTTGGGGTCACACATGAGTATAGAAGCTCTAAAAGGAGGAACATTAGGAAATGACTTAAATGGATAGGAAGAGACAATTCTTTCCCCCTTTATCATCATTTCCCAATCAAATGCCACATGGTCCTCTACTTCCTACAACTCAAAATTCAGTAAAATATTATTCACATAGCTGTATTGTGAACTAAGTAGTAATCTTCCATCAAGCCAAGTAAATTGATAATCACTTATAGTATTTTTATTAATTCACAGTGATAACTAACTCTCACAGTTGCTAAAATACTCAAAGTCTGCATCATTAACACTTTCTCTCCTCATAAGCACTTATGTAGAACTCAAGTAAGATTTTTGCTTGGTGAAATGGAATAAAAATAAGCGTTTGAAGGGAACTAAACAATTACTCTAATTCAATCCTTTCTCATGCCACTCAAATGTCTAAACCTTATTTCCATATTTCTCTCTTGAAAATAAATCTCTGTTTGTACTCACAAATAGGTTTTATATGATTCAACAAACAGAATTCAAATAGGTAGTTGCTGCTTTTCATCAGATTTTCCTAACGAGTTTAAGGTACAGATGCAATTTTGTTCATTTTTACATGCAGTTGAATGATGAGATTAAAGTTTAGCTCAGCTTCAATCCAACTACGAATTTTATACCAGGTGCCCAATCCTATGCTAAGTGCTACAAGTGATGTATAGCCATTATATAAGAAAGGTTTAGTCTACCATTTAATCACAATCCCTACTGCCCAAGTAAAATAAGGGTAGCTCCTTAGGCATGATTCTTCTTGGTCCTTCCTTGGTCATGCCATAAAATTTGTAGTTCAGAGTACATTTTTTGTAGCTTGTAACAACCCAGTGTTATGCAGTGGAAGAATTCATAGTCACCAACAGGAGACCAGCAGACATATAGGGTCAGGTTCTCCACCTAGTTGAGGAGACTGTGAGATCAAAGCCTAAGGAAATTGAACTATTTTTTTTTCAACTTGATAGCTTCTACGTGCAGACTTGGTTTATATGAAATTAGAGCTTGTAGATGTCTGTGCTGAGAAAGTAAGGGTGAGATTTCTGATTAATCTATTGACCAGGTAAGACAAATTTGGACAAATCCTGCCTATCCTGGGTTAACCCTTTGGCTGTAGCTACAAACATTCTAGGGCTATATCCAAGGAGTTGTTCAGTGATCCAAAGGGATATTAATATGTCAAACAATCAAACCAGTACATCAATTAAAGACCTAGATTTAGTTAAGGGATGTGTGGGGTCAATCTGAATGAGATCCTGGGATATGGACCAGTTCAATGCTTTCCTGAGGGACTAGTTAGTAACTCATTCTATGTCCAGACTCCCCACATGGATGTATCCAAGAGCTTCTGAGCTTCTGAATTGAGGATCATCTGAATTTCTACACCAAGATCCTTTACCAAAATAGCCACTATTTCTAGTAACTCATCTGTCTCTCCATACTGCCATGTGGATGCTTCCTCAACTACTAGCTTATGCCACCTAATCCTGCTATCAACAACTATATTTGTCTCTTTCCTTTCTTTGACAAACTCTGGATTATAGTCTATACATGCTGCATGTCTCCATTTCTTCTTCATCTTTCTTCTTTTTCTTTTACAGAAGACTTCTGACCATGTGATTTCATTGAAATAGTCTTCTCTAAGCTTGCCAGATATTTTATGTAGCACTTAGAATATTTTTAACATTTCTTTCCTCTGTGGTTTTTTTTTTTGTGTGTGTGTGTGTCCTTGTCACTTCACTGTCCTTTTCCTTTACCGATTTCTAACTAATCTTTCTATCCCCTTCACTACTACTCTCCTGTCCCCCTTCTTAAGTATTGAAAACCTGTGATCCTGATTTCTTTTTTACACACTCTCTCTGAGAGACCTCATACACTCTAATGGGTTCAACTATCGGTTTCATGCAACTGATTCTCAAATATTTATCTCCACTTTTGATAATTCTCCCCAACTCCAGTCTCATTAATCTAACTAATGGGCATTTCTATTTTGAAATTTTGTTGTCAACTCCACAAAGAGATTCACACAGAACCTGGATGAGAGAAGAATAGAGAATCAAAGAAAGGACAATTGATACGATCTTTCAAAGAATGGGAAACCTGAGAGTTAAAACATATAATTAACTATGTTACTATTCTTGTGCTTTTTCTTAAATGGACTCAGATATTTTGGTAACGCTTCACTTTCTTCAATTTTCTCTGAGAAAACAAATCTATTCATATGCTGATGATGCCAGAGGTGTTTTCTTGTTGACAGAGCAGTGCGACCATGGCACAAACTTTTCTTTTCATCTTTCTCTGTCTCTCTATTCTTCATGGAAGACAACTCTTCACATCATATATATATTTATATTAATATATTCCCTAATATGTATTAGAAAAAATTAAAGGAAATATTAATTTTTTTATTAAGAGAAATAAAAAGGAAACAAAGCCAATAGCTGTTTGTCTTACTAACGAGCAGACAGAATCCTTTCTGCTACAGGGAAATTGACTTCCCTGTGATCTCTAAACTTATGAGATAGTGAAAGATTGGCAGTATGTATTACTAAATATAAAAAAGGACATCTGGAAGCTATGTAGATGAATGGTATTAATGGTAATCTGAGTGAGATAATATTATGGGAGATTATTTTTCTTGCCCCTTTCATAATTCAGTGAGCATTTATTCTTTGAATAAGAAAAATAATTAAGGTTTATAATAAAAGTATACATATTTATAGCAATGTCCTTAGGATGTTCCAATGTAATAGAACATTGGAACATCCTATAATCTATAAGAGAGTCACTTATCTCTTATCCTATCAAATGTCAATGTAATTTTTTTGAATTTAGGATCTTTTGATCCCTACTGACTGTGGTAGAAGGTATGGGAAATTCTATCTAGGTACCCTAGTGGTCCAAGATCAGGAACATCAGAAACTAGTACTTTTATAAGGGATAATTTTGCTCAATTTTTTTTTTTGGTTTACCTAATGATTATTTCATATTTAGGGTTTTCTATTTGTTTTCAATCTATTTTAGCTGTTTAAATTTTGTTAAAACAAGAGGTCAATTCCAATATTATCATAAATTTTGTTTGCATGGTACATTGGGGTCTCATCTTATTGGGAGGGGTTCATTCCTATGCTCCATGTTAGCACTTAAGGCAAAATTATACTTAGGTTAAATTATCCTTTAAAGGCTTTTAAATTGCTGTGACATAGGCTCCTGAAAGCTCAAATTTGAGGAATTAATTTATTTTGTTTCTCTTTGCATTTTAGTTGTGGCTTCCTTTTTCCTGGGTTAAAGAGGCCAAACTCAAATTTGATCTGGCAAGGGGAAGTTGGGGAAAAGAATTCCTGTAGTTTAAATTTGTCTATGACAAGACCTCATTTCTCTAGGATAAATTTCTATTAGAGAAATTTCTGGGTCAAAGAATATGTTGAGTTTAAATTTTGTTCTGTAATGCCTGCCTTCTGAAGCACCAACTTAAAAATCCCAGTAAGATTTGTTAAAGTAAATTAAAATAGAGATTGGGCTTGAAGAATTCCTGAGCAGACAAAGCCAGTTAGCTCTCATAAGTGACAAAGCAAAACTTAACTTGGGCTATTTTTTTTTAAAAGCCTATATTAAAGAAACTTAAGCTCAACCAATTGTGTCTCCAACTAACTTATATAACTAGGTACTTTCTAGCAGGGTAGAACAAACAAGGCAACTGTAAAACTGTAATCAATCAAATGTTTTCTTTGCTTTACTTTCATGTTCATTTTTTAAAATTATTTTTTATTTTAAAATATTAAGGGGCTACAAATATTTTGAAACATGGATAACTTTATAATGCTTTAGTCAGGGTTATAAATGTCCCCATCACCTGAATAATGTTCATTTTACCTGTTAGGTAGGTTTACATACTTCCTCTCCTCCACCTGCTCCTCTTCTTGATCCGCAATGATTTTTACTTCTTTTTGTGCCCATGTGCCAATCAATTAGTTCCGATTTATTAGGAAGTATGGTATGTGGTTTTTGTTTTTCTATTCTTGAGATACTGCACTTAGGATATGGTCTCCAGTTTGATCCAAATTGCTACAAAATACATGAATTTATTCCTTTTCATAGCTGAGTAGTACTCCATGGTATGTGTGTGTGTGTGTGTGTACACTCACTGTGTGTATGTGTGTGTGTGTATATATATATATGTATATATTTTACACACTACATTTTCTTAACCCACTCATGAATTGATGGGCATGTAGGTTGGTTCCACATCTTTGAAATTGTGAATTGTGCTGCAGTAAATATTCAAGCGCAGATGTCTTTTTGATAAAATGACTTCTTTTCCTTTGAGTAGGTACCCAGTAATGGAATTACTGGATTGAATCGTAGGTCTACTTTTAGGTCTTTGACACATCTCCATACTGTTTTCCATGGATGTTGTACTAATTTGCATCCATGCCACAGTCTGTTTTTTTGGACTTTTTTATATGAGCCATTCTGACCAGGGTAAGGTGATATCTCATTGTGGTTTTAATTTGCAGTTCCCTGATGATTAGTGACATTGAGCATTTTTTCTTTGTTGGCCATATCTTCTTTTGAAAAGCTTCTATTCATGTCTTTTGCCCAGTTTTTGATGCAGTTGATTTTTTCTTGCTAATATGTTTGAGTCCTTTGTAGATTCTGGATAATAGCCCTTTATTGGATATATAGCTTGCAAATATTTTCTTCCATTCTGTAGGTTGTCTATTTACTCTGCTGATTATTTCCTTAGCTGTGCAGAATATTTTAATTTAATCAATCCCATTTATTTATTTTTGTTGCTTCTGTAATTGCCTTTGGGGTCTTAGTCATAAATTCTTTGCCTAGGCCAATATCTAGAGAGTATTCCTTATATTTTTTTATAGAACTTTTATGGTTTTGTGCCTTACATTTAAGTCTCTTATCCATCTTGAATTACTTTTTGTAAGTAGTGAGAGATAGGGGTCCTGTCTCCTTCTTCTGCATGTAGCCATCCAAATTTCCCAGCACCATTTATTGAATAGGTACTTTACCCAGCATATGTTGTTGTCTTCTTTGTCAAAAATCAGTTGACTGTAGGTAGATGGTTTTATATCTGAATTTTCTGTTCTGGTCCACTATTCTATGTCTCTATTTTTGTGCCAGTACCATGCTCTTTTGGTTGCTATAGCCTTGTAGTATAGTTTGAAGTATGGTAATGTGATGCTTCCAGATTTGTTCTTTTTGCTTAAGATTGCCTTGGGTATTCAGGCTGTTTTCTGGTTCCAAATAAAGCATGGAATTATTTTTTCTAGATCTGTGAAATGTGATGGTTGGTGTTTTCAAGGGGATTGCATTGAATCTGTAAATCACTATAGGCAGGATTGACATTTTAACAATGTCGATTCTACTGATCCATGAGCATGGTATGTTTTTCCATTTGTTTGTGTCATTTCTGATTTCTTTCCTCAGAGTTTGTAATTCTCCTTGCAGTATCTTTCACCTCCTTCATTAAGTATATTCCTAAGTATTTTATTTTCTTTGTAGCTATTGTGAATAGTATTGAGTCTTTGATCTGATTCTCAGCTTGACTGTCATTGGTATATAGAAATGCTACTGATTTATTTACATTGATTTTGTAAGCTGAGACTTTGCTGAATTTATCAATTACAGGAGTCTCTTGGTGGAGTCTTTGGGGTTTTCTAGATACAAGATCATATCGGCAGTAAGCAGGGATACCCCTCTTCCCCAATTTGGATACCCTTTATTTCTTTCTCTTGTCTGATTGCTTTGGCTAGGACTTTCAGCACTATGTTAAATAGAAGTTGTAACAGTGGGGATCCTTGTCTTGTTCCAGTTCTTAGGGGGATCATGTTGATTTTTAAAAGCCTTCCCTTTGTGTTCTTTCAGTGGAGATCCTGAATCACTTCTGGTTTGGACCTGCAGATTCATGAATCACTGTTTGCATGATATGTTATCGTGCCTCAGTTTACCTTTAATAGATCATATGAGCTTACCTGTTCCCTCACAGTTTCACCAACAGTGTATTTTATTAAACATTTTAATCTTTGCAGATATGATAAATAAAATTATTTATTTAAATTTGCTTTTCTTTGTGGATAAAGCTTAACATTATTTTCTGTGGCTGTAAACCATGAGAGGCAATATAGTATGTTGTCTAAAAGCATATCATATCTTAATACCTTGGTGAGGTTGGGGAAAAATTAATCTCTCCATGCCTCAGTTTTCTCATCTTTACAATTGCAATAATAATAGTATATGCCTCAAAGGGCAGTTTAAAAATGAAAGAAATTAATTGGCACTAGCCATATAGACAGAAGTGGTCTGGGTGTGGGCCCTTCTCCTGGATGCCACCCTGATCCACAGCACCAGCCACACCTAGTACTCTGCAAGCCAGGCTGGGGAGGGGCCAGACGGCAGTTAGGCAGCCATAGACAAGCGATGGCTGAGAAACTTGTCATGATGGGCCCAGGAGGCAGACCTGGGGGAGAAGTAGGAGCACTGGGATTGATTCAGAAGTACGGAAGCTCACCTCTAGCTCCTGCAGGATGAATACCAGGGCCTGATAAAGTATAGAAGAGACTGCCATTGCACTTTGAAGATCTGGCCTCAAAAAGTCTTCACATCATTCAGTCCAGGGAAAGAGGCCAAGCAGATATAGAATGGCATGCTGGTAATGGACACAATGGACAGATAGATATAGAGACAGCTCAGCAACTCCTCCTCTTACAGCAAGGATATCAGCAGGCACTCCATTATCAATAGGAGCACACTCTGTGGAGCCATGGACATTTTACAAGGGTGATAATAGACCCTCCTTGGTAGAGGAGGTATCCCAACAAGTAAGCAAAGCTTATACCTAGAATAGAAATTATATGCATGCTGAAATTGATAAAAGAAACCCATCTAAAGTGAGATAGGATGTTGTTGCTTGCCCTCCTCTGGATAAGGGTATCCATCTAGAAGCAGGCTTAAGTTAAGCCCCTAAAAATAATTTATGAGAGACCCTTCCTAGCACCTTGAGGTAAGTATGGTAATATGATCATAAGTAAAAGAGAATAGAGTAAAACAATATGTCAAATGAGTGGGTCAGGTGGGTCATAGCTACTATACATGAGTTTGTCTCTTTCAAATCCCTGCCCCAGTTGGAAGCAGAGAAGTAGAAGCACCCTATGAAGTGCCTCTAACAGCTCACACCTCATTAAAACTGTCAGAAGTGAAATCTTGGGTACATCCTACCAAAGTAAAGAGGTATAGCCCCAGGGCAGGGGCCAGCCTTTAGGCAACCTAAAGTATCTACTTGAGAAAAAGAAAAAAATGAAAATGTTAATATTTTGGCTAATCTTTCTTTAGTTATTTGTTCTGTCTATAGGATTGAGGGACAATTCCTTAGGATTTCCCCAGGCTATCACCTCTTCTATTAATCTGTCTTACTACTGGGTGTATTAGCCTAAACTTCATTTGGTACAAGTACTTCATACATGATTTCTGAATTTGTAGAAGCTGGGCTCTCAGATCACCTGCAGGGTACAACTAATAGCTCTGAGCTCAGAGGTCCTGTGTTTCTTTTTTAACCCAGCCCTGTATCAGACATTGTGCACAAGGTGACAGTCCATTTTGCCTTGTAAGTCCTTATGGTTATAGTTCTTGCTTATGCCTTTTTTCAGCTGATAATCAGTACCTTATATCTAAAACATCTCCCCAGTTTAGCAGGAAGTAGATGGATGACTATGTTGCCCCTCCTCCCATAGATATGGAAGGGTAACATTGACAGTGGGAAGTATGTAACAGAGAAAAATGGCCTGAAAATAATAAAAATATTTTCTGTCTCTTCAAAACCCCCTTACCTTTTATGAGAACTAAAACCTATGTCCTTGCGTCAGGCCAGGGGTCGGGAGAGGCAGGGGAGGGTCCCTTGTTCTTTGTGCCGCAGGAGATGGCTCAAGGCAATTGTCCTGGCAGAGATCCCAAGCCTGTCTTAGCCAATAATGGGATGCATCAGAACCCTTAAAAGTTCTGTACTTCTACTCAGAAGCAGGGCATTGGTACTTTGAGATGGGAGTCTGCCAACCTCTCATTAATTAATAAACTCCCTTTTCCTTCTTCTCAAAACAGAAAGTAATTAATACTGTACATGTAAAATTATTAAAATATTCCTGATATAAGTTGAATGTTATTTAAATATTATCTATTTTTTAAAAAATGAACTATATGCTCACATTTTTTGCCCTTTTCCTATTGTTTTAAGTTAAAATATCTTGTCTGTCATGAATACCACATATTTCCCCCATTCCGTAATTTGACTTTTGTCTTTGATAATTTATTGTATGTACATTTTAAGTTTTACATTTACATTTTAGATCCACTTGGTATTTGTTTTGGTGCAAGACACCTGTTAAAGATATAGCCTTATTTTTTCCCCAAAGGCTAGTCAGATGTTCCAAAGTAAGTTCTTTGATATTCTACCATTTACTCACTGATTTTAATCACCATACCCAATACTAAATATCCCTATGTCATTCACATTTATTTCTAGACTCTCTTTTGTGTTTCACTATTGTGTTTGTCTCTTCAACCACAATATCAAAATGTTTTAATTACTGTATCTTTATTATACATTTAAAGATATCTGGTAAGTCTAGCTCTCACCCTTGTGGGTATTATTTTGGATATTCTCTTGTGTATCTTTACACTTTTTTTTCCTTTGATCTTTGGAATCAGTTTATAGTTCTAAAAATATCCTCTCAGGATTTTTATTGGGATTGTTTTAGGGATTTTGTTTCCCTATCCATAAACATGGTATATATTTATATTATGCACAAACAAGGTATATGTTTAAATTTATTTATATCGGGGGATTGTCAAAAATGGCGGACTAGGGATGACCTCCTTGCTCTTTGCTCTTGGAGTGGGAGGTGAAGAAGGTGGCCTGAATCACTCGAGCGGGTAGTTCTCCTACAGGATCAGCTTCACGGAACTACAGGGAAGCTTCGAGGGGCAGCAGCGCCGGGAAAAGGAAGAAAGTGACTCAGTGGATTTACTGTGAAGTTCTGAGAATCCGAGTGGTACTGCGGGGATTGGAATGTAAGCTGGCCGCGCTTAGTGGCCAGCCAAACGGCTGTGCGCTCCTTCCTACAGGAGAACAGCTTCTCCCTCACCGACCTCCATGCCCATGCAAGCAGAGAAGTACCTGAAGAGAGCGTGAAGAAGTAACACGAACGGGCAGGCAGGTTGGAGAGGAGGCAGGAGCAGAAAGCAATTTGAAATCTCCAGGGCACCATGTAAGGTCGCCATTGCTGGGAGAACTATAAACACTAGAAATCTCCAGGGCACCGTGTAAGGTCGCCATTGCTGGGAGAACTATAAACACTAGAGGCTTACGCCTTGCTTGTGAAGGGACAGAAAAGTGAGACAGATTGCTTATTTGACTGAGTTGCCAGGTGGATTCGGGCGGCGGCCCAAGCGCTGCAAGGGAGGGAGCGGAAGAGGGGAGTGAGAGCCATCCTCCGGGAACCTCCCAGGATCTCCAGAGACCCAAGCTCCGCCGCTGTGAGACACGCCGGTAGTTCTCGTCCCGTGGCAGAACTTGCCGGCGGGTCCTAGCCTCCGCAGATCCTCCACAGGGATTTCCAGTGATTTGGGCTGCAGGTACGCGCCGATAGTTTTTGCCTCTTGGCGGAACTTGCCCGGGGTTCCCAGCCCCCTGAGCCCTGCCGGTGAAAGGACAGAAGGTAGGGTGAAAGCCATCCTCCGGGGACCCTCCCCAGAGGTCTCCACCGACCCATGCCCCGCCATCACGAGGACATACAGATAGTTTTCGCTCCTCCCAGGAACTTGTCCCCGGTTCCCAGCCACCTGAGTTCTGTCGGTGAAGGGACAGAAGGCAGGGTGAGAACCATCCTCTGCAGACCCTCCCAAGACTTCCTCAGTGACCCAAGCCCCGCCTCTGCAGGACCGCTGAGAGCTTTCGCCCCTTGGCGAAACTTGTCCGCGGTTCCCAGCTCCTTGAATTCTCCCGGTGAAGGGACAGAAGGTGGGGTGAGAGTCATCCTCTGCGGACTCTCCACAGGGGTCTCCAACGTCACATGCCCCGCTGACGTGGGGACTCACAGATAGTTTTGGCCCCTCCGCGGAACTTGTCCGTGGTTCCCAGCCGCTTGAGCTCTGTCGGTAAAGGGACAGAAGGCGGAGTGAGAGCCATCCTCTGCAGACCCTCCCCAGGGGCCTCTAGTGGCCCAAGCCCCACCGCTGCAGGGACGCACCAATAGTTTTCAATCCTCAGCAGAACTTGTCTGTGGACCCCAGCCGCTTGAGCTCTGCCGGTGAAGGGACAGACCCAGGGGCGAGAGCCATCCTCTGCAGTCCCTACCCAGGGATCTCCAGCGGTCTAAGCCCTGCTGCCAGGGACAGAGACGTGTGGATAATTTTCACCCTTCGGCGAAACTTGCCCGCGTACCCTAGCCACTTGAGCTCTGCCAGTGAAGGGGCAGAAGGGGGGGGGGAAGAGCTACCCTCCGTGGACCCTTCCCAAGGGTCTCCAGCAGCCCAAGAACTGCCACCGGGGTGCAGAAAGTTTTCACCTCTCAGTGGAACTAGTCTACAGACTCCAGCTGCTTGTGCTCTGCCGGGGAAGGGGCGCTAGAGAGGGCTGGCGCCATCCTCCGTGGATCCTCCCCAGCGGTCTGCAGTGGCTAAAGCTCCACTGGTGACACATGGAAAAGGGATAGTCGTCACCCCTCAGTGAAGATCCTCAGTGGTTTCTGGCAGCTCAAGCACCGCTGATCTTAGCTCATAATCCATTCCCTGCATCTCCGATCCTCAATAAAACATCCAGATGAGAAAGAACCAGCGTAAGTTTACAGGAAGCATGAAGGACCAGAGAGAAAAGTCACCTCCAAAGCAAAACACTCATTTTTCATCGTCTGACACCAACTTACATGACATGAGTAAACTGACAGAGGAAGATTTCCGAATATGGATTAGTACAAAACTGATTGGAATTGAAGAGAAAATAGAATCACAACATAGAGAAACCACAAGAGCAATACAAGAAATGAATGAAAGATTCTCCAAAGAAATTGAGACTATCAAGAAAAACCAAACAGAAATTCTGGCAATGAAGGAAACAATCAAGGATCTTCATAATTCAGTGGAAAGACTAAAGAACAGGATGGACCATGCAGAAGAAAGAATCTCAGAACTTGAAGATTATGCCTATGCCCTAAACAAATCAGAGGAAGAAAGGGAACACAGAAACAAGAAACAAGACCAAAGTTTACAGGAAATGTGGGATTATGTTAAAAAACCAAATATCAGACTGATTGGGATTCCGGAAGGGGAAGAGGAACATTCACAAGGGCTGGAAAACTTATTTCACGGAATACTGGAGGAAAATATGCCAGACCTAGCCAGAAATCTTGACATCCAAATACAAGAAGTACACAGAACTCCAGGGAGACTCAATGTGAAAAGGCAATCACCTAACCACGTGGTTATTAGGCTGACCAAAGTAAACGTGAAAGAAACAATTCTCCAAGCAGCGAGACGAAAGCAGCAAATGACCTATAAAGGTAAGCCTATCAGACTAACAGCAGACTTCTCATCTGAAACCTTACAAGCCAGGAGGGATTGGGTACCTATCCTTAATCTTCCAAAACAGAACAAAGCCCAACCTAGAATTCTTTATCCGGCAAAATTAAGTTTCATCTATGAGGGAGAAATAAAGTCCTTCTCAGACAAACAATCACTGAAGGAATTTGCAAAGACCAGACCATCCCTACAGGAAGTTCTTAGACCTGCATTTCTAACCGAGCAGGGCAGTAGACACTCCTCAAAGTGAAATCATCAAAGAATTAAATTTTAGATCTCGAACTAAAGGATGGCCCAAGGAGTAAGACAAAGCAACAAGACTCCACCCAACAATATGAATGGTAATCTTCCTCCAATTTCAATCCTCTCAATAAATGTAAACGGCTTAAATTGCCCTCTGAAGAGACATAGACTGGCAGAGTGGATAAAATTGCACAAACCTAGCATCTGTTGTCTACAGGAAACACATCTAACCCACAAAGATGCCCGCCAGCTGAAGGTCAAGGGATGGAAAGCTATCATCCAGTCAAACGGAAGTCAAAAGAAAGCTGGTGTAGCTATACTATTTGCAGATAATATAAGCTTTAAAATAGCAAAAGTAAAAAAGGATAAAGATGGCCACTATATAATGGTGAAAGGGAAGATCCAACAAGAAGATTTAACAATTCTTAATATCTACACACCCAATACAGGAGCAACCAATTACTTAAAGCAAACCTTGTTTAATATAAACACCTTGTTACATAAAACTACCATAGTAGCAGGGGACTTCAACACCCCATTGAATGATCTTGATAGATCCTCCAAACAGAAAATAAGCAAAGATATAATGGACCTGAATAAAGCTCTTGATCAAAAAGGTCTGACAGACCTCTATAGAGCATTCCACCCAAACAAACTTGAATTTACATTCTTTTCAGCAGCCCATGGATCCTACTCCAAAATTGATCACATCCTAGGCTGCAAATCAGATCTCAAAAAGTTCAAGAAAACAGAAATTATACCTTGTATCTTCTCTGACCATAACGGTATAAAACTACAGTTCAATTCCTATAGAAACACTCAACCCCTCACAAAATCATGGAAACTAAACAATTTATTATTGAAAAATTACTGGGTAAAGGAAGAAATTCAGAGGGAAATTGAGAATTTCTTCGAACAAAATGATAATGGCGAGACCTCTTACCAAAACCTATGGGATACAGCAAAAGCTTACCTGAGAGGAAAACTAATAGCAATTAAGCTCACATCCAAAAAACAGAAAGCTGTGATACTGACAACCTAATGAATAAGCTCAAGGAATTGGAAAAAGAACAGCAAACAATTTCCCATCCTAATAGAAGAAAAGAAATAACAAAGATCAAAGCAGAACTGAATGAAATGGAGAACAAAAGAACTATACTAAAAATCAACAAAACCAAAAGCTGGTTTTTTGAAAAGATAAAATCGATGGCCCTCTTGCTAGATTGACAAGGACCCAAAGGGAAAGGACTGTAATAAACTCAATAAGAAATGAAAAGGGAGAGATCACAACAGATACCAAAGAAATACAAAACATTATTTTTGACTATTATAAAAAACTATATGCCCAAAAACTACAGAACGAAGATGAAATGGATAAATTCTTGGATTCATACAACCTCCCTAAGATCATGCAGGAGGCAACAGAATTCCTAAACAAACCAATCTCAAGCTCAGAAATTGAAACAGTAATTAAAAACCTGCCCAAAGGGAAAAGTCCTTGGCCAGATGGGTACACTTCAGAGTTCTACCAAACATACAAAGATGAACTCATACCTATACTACAGAAACTATTCCACACCATTGAGAAGGATGGTATCCTTCCTAACTCATTCTACGAAGCCAATATCACCTTGATACCAAAGCCAGGAAAGGACACAACAAAAAAAGAAAATTACAGACCAATATCCCTCATGAATACAGATGCAAAAATCCTAAATAAAATTTTGGCGAATAGCATTCAGCAGCACATCAAATAAATAATTCCCCATGACCGGGTGGGCTTTATTCCAGAGATGCAAGGATGGTTCAACATACGCAAGTCTATAAATGCAATTCACTTCATAAATAAAATCAAAAACAAAGACCATATGATTCTGTCAATAGATGCAGAAAAAGCATTTGACAAGGTCCAACACACCTTTATGATAAAAAATCTTAACAAAATAGGCATAGATGGCTCATATCTTAAACTTATCAAATCCATCTATGACAAACCCACTGCTAATATCATTCTAAATGGAGAAAAATTGAAATCTTTCCCCCTTCAATCCGGAACTAGACAGGGGTGCCCACTATCTCCTTTCCTATTTAACATAGTGCTCGAAGTCCTAGCGATAGCAATTAGACAGGAGAGGGGTATTAAGGGCATTCAAGTAGGGGCAGATGAAATCAAACTCTTGCTCTTTGCCAATGATATGATATTATACCTAGAAAACCCCATGGACTCTTCCAAGAGACTCCTAGACTTGATAACCGAATTTGGTAAAGTTTCAGGTTATAAAATCAATATACACAAATCAGAAGCATTCATATATGCCAAGAACCATGAAGCAGAAACTCAAATAATAAACGCAATACCCTTTACTATAGCCCCAAAGAAAATTAAATATCTAGGGGTATTCTTAACGAAAGATATAAAAGATTTATACAAGGAGAACTACGAAACACTAAAAAAAGAAATTGCAGAAGATTGAAACAGATGGAAAAATCTACCTTGTTGATGGATGGGTAGAATCAATATAGTTAAAATGTCAATATTACCTAAAGTGATCTACAGAATCAATGCAATCCTCATCAAAATACCATCAGCATTCTTTACAGATCTAGAAAAAATAATTCTTCACTTCGTATGGAACCATAAAAAACCTTGTATAGCCAAAACAATCTTAAATAAAAAGAACAAACTGGGAGACATCAGTCATCCTGACTTCAAGCTATACTATAAAGCAATAATAGTTAAATCAGCCTGGTACTGGCAAAAGAACAGAGCATAGATATCTGGAATAGATCTGAGATACCAGAGATGAAACTATCAGTATACAGCAATCTAATCTTTGATAAAGCTGACAAAAATATACATTGGGGAAAAGAATCTCTCTTCAATAAATGGTGCTGGGAAAACTGGTTAGCTACATGCAGAAGAGCAAATCAGGATCCCTACCACTCACCTCTCACAAAAATTCACTCAAGATGGATAACAGACTTACAGCTAAGACATGAAACCTTAAGAATCCTAGAAGAAGATGTTGGGAAAACTCTATCAGACATTGGCCTAGGCAAAGAATTTTTGAGGAAGGCCCCCAAGGCAATCACCACAGCATCAAAAATAAACAAATGGGATCTGATCAAATTAAAAAGTTAGTGCACAGCCAAGGAAACCATCAGTAGAGCAAATAGACAACCCACAGAGTGGGAGAAAATATTTGCTCTCTACACCTCTGATAAAGGCCTAATAACAAGAATCTATCTAGAACTTTAAAAAATTAACAAGAAAAAATCAAACAATCCCATCAGGAAATGGGCTACGGAAATGAAAAGAAACTTCTCCAAAGAAGACAGAATAATGACACGCAAACATATAAAGAAATGCTCAACTTCTCTAATTATTAGAGAAATGCAAATCAAAACCACAATGAGATACCACCTAACCCCAGTAAGAATGGCCTATATCAAGAAATCCCAAAACAACAAATGCTGGCGAGGATGCGGAGAGACAGGGACACTCCTAGACTGCTGGTGGGACTGCAAATTAGTGCAACCTTTGTGGAAAAGAATTTGGAGATACCTCAAACAGCTAGAAATAGAAATACCATTTGACCCTGCAATAGCATTGTTAGGCATCTACCCAAGAGAGCATAAGACATTCTATTATAAAGACATCTGCACCCGAATGTTTATAGCAGCACAATTCACTATTGCACGGTCATGGAAACAACCCAAGTGCCTATCAATTCATGAGTGGATAACTAAAATGTGGTATATGCTCACAATGGAATATTACTCAATCCTAAGAAATGACAGTGAGCTAGCACCATTTATGCTATCCTGGATTGAGCTGAAGCCCGTTATCCAAAGTGAGGCGACACAAGACATGGAAAATGGGCTCCACATGTTCTCGCCATCAAATTGGTACTGACTGATTTAAACTTTGGTTTTCAAATGGTGGCAATGCTCACCAGAGATTTGGTGTGTGTTGGGGGGACCCACCCTTAGGGATGGGATGAGCATTTTTGAGGGGGAAGGCATAACTCTAACCCTTCTTAGGGAGAGGCAAAGATATACAATGTAACCAAAATGCTAAAAAAACAAAACAAAACAAAAAAAAAGAAAAACAACTTTTTAACAGGTGGTGGGCAGGCAGGTGTGGGGAGGAGGAAAGGGGTGTATGCTTCCATAACGTGTGTGATGCACACCACCAGGGGATTGGACATATCGGGTGGAGGGAGAGGGCAGGGGCAATATTTGTAACCCTAACAATATTTGTACTTCCATAATATGATGAAATAAAAGAAAAAAAAACCTTAAAAAATTTATTTATATTTATTAAAGTATTTTTATGTTTTCAGTAGAATTTAAAATTTTTCTCCTTGGGTATTTATTGGTTTTTTCCCTAGAAGTTCTATCTTCTACAGTTTAATTGCCTCCATAGATATGTTTTTATTCCTTTTCTTATTCTTCACTCTGTATATTTGATAGTTCCATATATTATACTTGCCTATCCAGAGCATTGTATATTATATATTTATTATATATTTTATGGAAATTTTCACAGAACTACTTATCATAAAACTTGCTGTTTCTTTTCTTTAAGTCATGTTTCTGATTTAAAATTTTCCAATTGTTTATTTCTGTTTTTCTTGAATCCACATTGTCCTTTATTGGCATTTATGAGTTTGAGTCTAAGTAATATATGTTTTCATTCTTAATATTCAATAAGATCAGCATTTATAGCTATGAATTATTATAAGTATAGCTATGAAGATAGTCTATACTTTCGAAATATTGTTTTCATTATCTAAATCACTAAATTTCTAAATCATTGGTCGTTTTCTAAATCATTGGTAATTATAGTATATTTTATTTTCTTCTTCGAGCAATAAATTATTTAGAAGTACATTTATTATTTTCATAATTCTATTTCCTAGAATTTTTTATTTCTAATTTCATTACATCATGGTCAGAGAATGTCATCTGTATACTTTGTGCTTTGGGAAAATAATCATAGTTTATTCAATCAGAAGTAAATTTCACTTTTATTATGTAAGGTACAATGTTCAACACGTAATTAATAATTCTCCTCATTAGTATTCTTATTGATATTATCTATCCTTGTTTATTTCCTGTGCATTTCACAGACATGATTTAAAAGTCCAATTCTACCATTTATTGATTGTGGCATTGCACAGATTATATAATCTCTCTGTACTTCATCATTAAACTAAGCCAGCTCATATTATGTTTGAAGGTTTTGAAGACTATATGGTTTAATGCACATTGCATGTAAATTATATAAATAAAATGTTTCACATGATACTTAAAATATAATATATGCTTTTACCTAAAAATTATTTACTCATCTTTTTGCTACTGTCTTATTTTCATTTTTAATGCAATGTAAAGATCTTTATTCTCTAATAGATGAATTTAAATCTTTCAGTGTTATTATTTTAATGGCTTCTTTCTTCTTTTCTTTATTTTTCTGAAGCTTATTTTCTCTTATTATTTTTTATATTTTACCATACAGAACATGTTGTCCATCTTGTCTAAGATGACATAACAAATTATAGATCCTGGATTTGAATCTAGTTCATTCTAAATGGAAATCCCACATTTTTAAAGAATATCAAATAGCTTCATAATAATATTGACTTCTTAGTGCTATAATGAGGAACAGATAAAATTAGGTTTGCAAGTGGCCTAGCACAGTGCCATGTTTGTTTGTTATTTTTTCCCTTTACTTATTATTTTGCCCTACAACTACAACCCAGTTTAGGAGCCTCTTTGAAGTACCGCTTGATGAACAAAGCCATTGCTTTTCAATTCTCATTCATGTTCTTGCCTCAGTAAAGTTTTCAGCAATAGCATAGCACCTGACAATTGCAGGTAGAAAATTAGTTTGTCACTGAATTACGAGTTTCTTGATGGATGTTGCCATATTTCATTGATTCTGAAATGCACATTTTTTCCTCTGATCATTGGTGAATTTCATTTTTTCCTGTCCCTACTGACACTTTTTTATTCATTTCTTCCTATCATGCTTGAACTCAATTCATCAATTACCTAATGTATTATTTCCTGAGAATAAAATAGTAATAGATTCTCTTAGTCTATATATTTCTAGTCCATCCCAAATGAATATTAACAAAGCTTTTTCATAAAATACAAAGGATCCCGTATAATTAACATAACATAAGACAAAGTCATTAATCACACCTTTATTTTCTATATTTCTACCCTTTTAATTCTCCTTAGTACCTGTTGAAAACTCTCTGAACACAGTAGGTGCTTAGCAAACTCTTGCCAATAAGAAGCTAGGATTAGCAGTAGATCTATAGCTACATTTCTCTCTCCCTTCTAAACCAATAGGAGAAAAGTGTACTTAGCATAGTTCTTGGCACTTCTTAGACAGTAAATACATGATAATCCCTTGCTCAATAAACTTTTTTTTATTACCTCATATTATGGGGGTTACAAATATTGTTAGGGTTACATATATTGCCACTGTCCCCCCTCCCCACCCCGCTATGCCAAGAGCTTCAAGCGTGCCCAGCCTCCAAGTGGTGTGCATCACACCCACCATGTAAGTGCATACCCTTCCCATCCTCCCCCCTTCCACGTGCCCACTTCCCGATAACAGATTTTTTTTTTTTAGACATTTTGGTTACAGTGTATATCTTTGCCTCTCCCTATCAGTAAACTTTTGCCAACAAGAAGCTATGATTCACAGTGGAACTGTAGCTACATTTCTCTCTCCCCTCTAAACCAATGGCAGAAAGCAGTACCTAGCATAGTTCCTGGCACATCCTAGGCACTCAATACATGATAATTCCTTTCCCTCATTTTCTAAGTAACTATATCCATGTAACAGTTTATAGCAGTGAACTCAGGCCCTGATATTGGCTCCTACCTTAGGGGGTCTATAAAAAGAGTCTTTGGTCAAATACTTTATGAATATATCATATTTATGACTTGTTGACTTATAGAATATTTTAATAAGTAGCAAGTACAAGTAATCTTTGGTCCAATGCCCTCATTATACAGGTGAGAGTCCATTTTCTGAATGCTTATATCTTGATCTAATTAGCCCATTTCCCTTTAGGCCAGTTATTCAGGAGTTAGAAGACCTCTCCTCCCAAACCACATGTAATTCTAAATGTTACTAAACTTCCTAACTTCTAGAACATTTCTTGTCTCTTCTTTAAACATTACCTGAATACTTGTGCCAGTGTGATATAAAAGAAAGAAAACAGAATCTGGCCTTAAGAACTGTGTAACTTTGGGTAAGGAAGGTAACTTCTCTGAGTATCCATTCCCTACTCTGAAAAATTAGAATAATAACACCTGTCTCTTGTGGTTGTTATGAGCTCACATTTATAAAACAAATTACAGAGTGCTAGCAATAAATGCTAGCTTGCTCTCTACTGCTCTTCCCCCTAAAGTTCAGACTTTTCTGATCTCTAGCTAACTGTTTAATTCTTTGTCTCTCCTCACACGTTGATCAGAGCCCTGACAACAACTGGTTTGGAGTGCTATTTAGGGATTTATGTCTCTTGTTTTCTACCAGGTTATCTCAAAGGGGCAATTGTACTATGGATGAAAAGGCTTGAAGTAATGTTAACAAGTGAGGTGTGACAATATTAGTGTAGTAGTGATGGGGGGCAGTGATAAGTAAGGATGGAGGTGGAAAATAATAGATTCCTTATAAGAAGCATTATTGTAGCAAATACATAATCATACTTAAAGCCACGTGTTTGCCTATTCTTCCATTTGCCACTTCATAGGTTGAAAATAGCAGTTCTAATTGTGTTCTGAAAAGGCCTGAAAGTCTCTTAAGCTCTTTTAGGGCATCTGCAATGTCATTCCTTTTCCACATACATATCTGTGTGAGGTTGAATTTTCTTCATATACTTCATTGAAATAGCTGAATATAGAAGCAGATATGAAAATCCAGTTGTATTCTTAGAAGCCACACATATAAGAGAAGTTGCAAAAATATGAAACAATGCCATTCTTTCTACCATGTTTTACAGTTTTGAAAATATAGTCACTTTTCATGACAATGTAATTTATGTTAGTATAATAGGTTTATTATTGTTAAGTGCATTAAGAAATATTTACAAATTTATGTTTTAACTTTTTTTTGAGACAGAGTCTCACTCTCTTGCCCCAGGGTACAGTGCTGTGGCATCAGCCTAGCTCACAACAACCTCATGTGCCGCCATGCCCGGCTAATTTTTTCTATATATTTTTAGTTGGCCAATTAATTTCTTTCCATTTTTTAGTATAGACAGGGTCTCGCTCTTGCTCAGGCTGGTTTCAAACTCCTGACCTTGAGCGATCCGCCTGCCTTGACCTCCTAGAGTGCTAGGATTACAGGCATGAGCCACTGCTCCCTGCCTGTTTTAATTTTTAATACGGTCAATATCAGTATAAACCACATAAAACTATAAAAACTTTTTGTAGTCCTCAATAATTTTTAAGAGTATAAAGAGCTCTTGGGCCAAAAATATTGTCTAGATGAAAGAAGTTAAATGATAAATTATAGTTCTTTCACAAATTCCTCTATAACAGAAATCAGCAAACTATTGCCCACTAGCCAAACGCAGACTTTCTCCTAATTTTGTAAATAAAGTTTTATTGAAGTACAGGCACACCTATTTGTTATGTGTTGTTTATGGCTGCTTCAGTGATACAATGGCAGAGTTGGATTGTTGAGACAGACTGTATTGACACAAAAGTTCAAATATTTACTATCTGGCCCAGTATAGGAAAAGTTTGCTGATCTAGCTTTATAATATAGAACAGCTGTGTCCAATTATATAAAGTGAAATGCATTTTTCTTATTTGATTTATTATAATATTATGCTTACATATATTTGCCAAACCAATCTTGATGATCAATGGAAAGACAGATGATATAGCTATATTGAACATAGTTACTCAATAAATATTTATTGATAATTCACTATGTTATAGGTATTGTGCTAAGAAATGGGGATATAATGCTGAACAAAGACAGACTTTGTTTTATCCTTATGGAGATTGTATTCTGTTTACTCAGGCTTGTTTTTCCTTTGTTTATTAGGGCTAGATTTCTCCTAACTTGAATACAACATGGCTTTATGAATCTTTGCTTAGAATAGAGAAATATACAACTGTCAGAAATACGCAGCTCTTTCATATTTGACAATGGCCTTTCAAATGAAAGTCTAAATGCTATCAAACTTGAATTTGAAGAACATATGACCATTAGATACTTTAAGGATAAGATAGACACATGTGCTAGGAGGATTCAGCAGTATCCATGTATTAGTTCAACAAGAATTTATTATGGAACTGCCATGTACTTGACACTGTCCTGATATTAGTCCCATCCTCTATGTCCACTAAGTAATTACTATGCATTATGTCATGATTAGAAAAAAGAGATAGGATTATTATTATTATATTGGAATGCTGCTATTTTTAAATTCTAGTCCCTCAATAATTTGTAGATAGTCATGAAAAAAGGATGGCTAGGCTATCTATCTTTTTTTTTTTTCACTCAGTGGCCAGAATAAGAGGACAGTGATTTTATTTCATATCTCTTTCCTTGAATTTCAAAGGTGGGTTTTTGCTACAGGAAAAATCAGATAGCCAGAACTATTTAGAGGTAGAAGTGATTTAACCTGTTCAAATCTGAAATTGAGGAGCTGAAGGTTAAGTGTTTTGCCTAAGATAATATAGCTAGTTTGTGAAAGACTGAGAACTAGAATCCCAGACATGGACTTTTTCCATTGAGCCACACTAGTTTCTATTTTTTCTAAAGTGTTTACTGGGAAGGAGACACGAATATTACATGTAGTCTACTGCTTTGCCAGGACAAAAACATGAAATTAAAATCCATTCATGATGAGATCATGTCTCTGAGTGGTTCAGAATAATTCTTTGATACAGTCATTCATATGGGAAGTTGATTCCCAAAGCAATGAGGAGAGGCAAAAATAAGCATTGTTTTATGGATTGGGATAATTGAGGGAAGAAGGGTGAAGCAGGCAGTAGTCTCATTACTGAAAAAAAAACATGAGCAAATGACCAGTAAACCAACTAGTAGTAACACTGTCTTTTTGTGTTTCTAACTAGAGAAGGAGTTTAAACTGTGACTTTGGGGAAGTGCCTTAATGTCTCTAAGTTTCTTTCTTTCTTTCTTTTCTTTCTTTTTCTTTATTTTTGAGACAGAGTCTCACTTTGTTGCCGGCAGGCTAGAGTGCCGTGGAGTCAGCCTAGCTCACAGCAACCTCAAACTCCTGGGCTCAAGCGATCCTGCTGCCTCAGCCTCCCGAGTAGAGTAGCTGAGACTATAGGCATGCACCATCATGCCCGGCTAATTTTTTCTATATATATTAGTTGGCCAATTAATTTCTTTCTATTTTTAGTAGAGATGGGGTCTCGCTCTTGCTCAGGCTGGTTTCAAACTCCTGACCTTGAGTGATCCTCCTGCCTCAGCTTCCCAGAGTGCTAGGATTACAGGCGTGAGCCACTGCGCTGGCCCAGGTTTCTTATATGTCAAAATAAAGCTAAATAGATATACCTACTCCATGGGACTATTGCAAAGATTAGAGATGATAAAACTGCAAAACACTTAACTCAGTTATTCAATTAAAAGTATTCAATTAAAAGTATTATCACTAATGTGAATTGATTTTGTTGTGATCACTTTCAGTGACCTAAACATAATTGGTTTTATATATAAAGATATCTCAGCACTTGTGCAATACTGGTATTCTACGATTGTCCGTATCTTCTTTGTTTTTTAAATGGCAAAGAGCTTTTGCATCTCCTGAAAGTATTGCAAAGGATCCTGAGAAGAGGGTACACTGACAAATGGATTCAACGATGTGGTCTCACTGACAAATGGATGCAAACTCATAAGTTGGCCTTTTGGTTTTTACGTGTAAGTAAAGAGAAATGATAAATTATATAGGAAGTTATAAGTAAGCAATATATAATACCCATGATTTCTATTGCAAGCATGCATTATCACATCTTATTTTTTCTCTTTTTCTTTCTAGTAGCCTAAGCACTTTCATTTGTATCACAGGACACAAACAAATAAAATCTGGTTATGGATTGGGGATGGCAATGTTGGAGTGAGCTTTCAGAGATTAGAATTTCTTGCTTAATTCATAGACTCCTAGACATGTGTATAAGACCTGCTCTGCTGAGCAATCATCTAGTCATCCCCACAACAAATAAATGAAGAGGCTTCAAGACCCACGTTTATTGTGACCCCTGACAATTGGATAAATCGAAAAATCTTCCAACTGCTTCTTGTTTCAAGGCCCATTGGTATTCTAACAAACGTTTATGGAGTACCTATTAAGTGTCAGGTACTGTGCTGAGAATGGGGGAATGATAAGACCTAACCCTTGTCCTTAATGCAATCCATTAATTTATTCATTCAAAAATATGTGTTGATTGCCTACTATGTGATTCATGCAGGACATATAATAGTGAACAAGGTGGATAAGATTCAGCCCTCAAGGAGGTTGCAGTTGACCGGGAGAGACAGATTTAGTTGAACAACTGTATGGTTATAAACGGTGGTGCGCACTGTGAATAAAGAGTGCTTTGGTGTCTTGAGAGTATGTAGGAGAGAAAACTGACGTAATCTGAGAAGGCTTCCCTGAGGAACTGACATTTGACTTAAGATCTAAAGGCTAAGTGTTAATTAGATAAAAGAAATTAAGGGAATTAGTGCATAAAGCTGGGACAGTATGTGCAAAGCCCCTGTAACAGAACGAATCATAGCAGATATGAGGAGCTGAAAAAACATCATCATGTTTGGAATGCAGAGATCAAGGGAAAACACTATGAAATTAGGTCAGAGAGATAGGCATGAGTAGGGTCATGCAGGCCCCTGTGGGCCACGGAAGAATTTGATTTGTTTTCCCAATTTGCAGAGGGAAGACATTCAAGGGTTTCAGGCAACAAAACAGCATGATCTGATTTTTTATTTTTAAAAAAGATAAATTTGGATCATGAATAGAGGATGACTTGTTTGTAGGAAAATGTGCAAAGAGGGATACTAGGTAGGAGGCTACTCTTTCAGTTTAGGCAATAAATCATAGTGACTTTGACTAGGGTGGTAGCAATAGAAGTGGAGAGTAAAAGATGGATTTAATTCAATTAAGCATCCTATCCCACTATCTGACTAGGTCTTGTCCCTCCAAAATATTACTGAAGAGTTTTTTTCGTGACGGATCCCCTATTAGGCCCACCTGGCTTAATAGTTCCCCCAGGCCTAGGAGGTATTGGCTGCTTCCTGATGTTACCATGTCTGTAATACCTCAGCGTCCCCTTTTTACCTTTTCACTTCTCTGATATACTTTATTTTCATATGAAATTCTCTTCTGATTTATTGATTTAATACAAGAAACAGTTGCTTTGAATTTTAACAATAAAAAATGTAACCACGTACGTTGTGTGACAAGGCTAGAGGCTATAAAGTTGTAGATGTTCTATAGATGTTCTAATCCTACTAATTGTAATTTAAGAGAAAAAAGCTTAAAAATCCAAAATGGCAAAATAAGATCTGATACCCATAGATTTCAGAGGTGGTAGAGGGAAAAGAACTTAATCCAATTCTTACTACTTTCTATTAATAGTTTTTTTCTTAAGGTAAAAAGCTGAAGTCCAGAGATGTTAATTGACCTGTTAAAGATCACAGAATTATGTAGTTAGCAGAGGCAGTTCAGTTAGCAGAGAGCCCAAATTTTATTTCTTGAATCCAGTATTTAGTCTAATACACCACTGTCCTATTTGAATAATCTATATGACTTTTTATGTGTTATCGGAAAACAGAAAAATGAATCAAGAGTGAACAGAGTCAGTGATATTTAGATTTAGACTTTCATTACCTGGACATCAATAGTGTAAAGGGGAAGAGTAGAACTTTGCATCCTTAAAATTTTGCAAAAACAGAGTGAACATGATAGAAATCGCTTCCTTAAACTATATTCTATAATTCGATAACATCATTATTTTTCAATACAAAATATTGATGGTATACATTAGTGTGTCCCAAAAAGTGTAGTTGACATTGAAACATAGAATATTGAAATATAACAAATTCTAGTTAGTAGTTGAGAAGCTACCAGGGAGAAAGCAAGGGTGTGGATATAAAATAGAGCCAGGAGTAAAGTTAATGAAAATAATGCATGCCTCAGAGTTCTTACAGACAACTTCTACCCTAAGCTTTCTAATCATTTTTGCATAGAAGGAAAATCTAAATTTTATCAGCTGCATCAGTGGTTCTCAATTCTGGTTGTGCATCCAAATCAATGGGGAGACCTACAATGTTGATTCCCTTGCTCAAATTAGACACAATATATCAGGGATTGAGTCCAAGCATCGGTATTAAAAAAAAATCTTTCCAGGTAGTTTTAATATGTAGTCACCCACTGAGGTACTTGGTTCACAGTGCCCCACCATCACCCATTTGTAAAAAAAAAAAAAAAAAAAGTAACAAATAAGCAACATCTAACTAATGTTTCCTGGAGAAACACCACTATTCCTGATAGACCAGGAGAAATATCTATCTAACCTCCTCTTAAAAAGGACTCTGAGTAATTAAAAACAAAACAAAACAAACAAAAACCAATGCCTTTATTCAAAAAAACCCATATAAACTTCCATAAATATTTGTTTCTCCACTGAGCTTCTAATAGATATTGGGTGGTAGCTATTCCAAGTTACCAATTAAATAGATCTTTAAATGACAATTTAGTGTTGGCATTCTGTTGTGAAATTTGGCAGCCCAAAGGACATGTGCCCAATAAGAAGGTCATCATCAGGACCAGGCCTTAATTGTTGTGTTTTTCACCTTGGGTGGTGATGGATTTGCTCTGGGCCACCCACATTCAGATCCTGTTTTGGCTAATGCTACATATTTATATGACAGCTCACCATGAACTATACTTATAATCTGTGAATCAAAGGGAAACTAATGATACATAATAACTAAAAACATGGGCTTTGAAATAAGACACAAGGGCTTAAATCCTTACTCTTTACTTACTACCGGTTGACCTAAGGGAAATTTATTTAACTTCTCTGATTCTTAGTTTCCTGATCTTTAAAATGCTGGTAATAATGGGACTACTCCATAGGGTGTTGTAAAGATCAAACACCCTGTGTACATTATACCCTGTGTACAAACATCCTATGTACATTATATACATCATTTTCCTGTCATAGAATATGTGCTCAATTAATATCAACAACTTTAGAAAATCATTTTCTAGTTGGGCAAGGATCAAATCTGATATCAATCCCACTCTAACCAGTTGAGCTAACTGTATGGCTAGGTGAGCATCCTGGCCAAATCCCTTCTATGGTCTTAGAGTGGAAATTTCTCAGAAAGCATCTATTTCAATCTTTTATCTAGAAATCAGAAAATTTCACCAAGTACACATCTCAGATAGGTTTGTGGGCTTTTTTTTTGTTTTCACAATAATGGCTAATTTTTTTTTTTCAATTCACTCATATATTACCTCCTATTTTGTTCTCATCTTTTCCTAGCTGTCAATCCTTGGCATTTTATCTAGTTCCCAGTCCTTTGATTTAACAACCTTGAATGCCTCTGAATCAGTCTCAGATCTCCTGAAGAACTCTGGTTCATATTCACCCTATGGTTTTTTCTACCCCTGGCAATCTCAAGGAAGATAGCCTGATACGAATCTAGCCTTTTGGTACTGAAGCCCTAGTAGCATCTCCCTAAGCTGGTGCTCTAGTAGACCTGTTCTAGATGGCCCACTCTAATTCCTTTCAAGAGAGAATTAAAACTGAAGCAAGGAAAGTAGATGGAGTATGTGAGAATATCAGTATTGAACATGTCACAAGATAGAAAATAGCTCCATCTTATTGTTTCATGGGTATGTTTTCTAATAGTGTGTTATGTAGACAGTTCAGATGTTAATTCATTTGAATTAAACTTTAAATAAATCAGTGCTGCTAAGTAATTTGTTGATCTAAAATATAGTTTATTTTACAAAGCCTTGTATTGGCCTAAAGAAAGAAATATATTTTTTCCTTAATTGATTACTAAAAGTGATTCCATTCTAATGGCCAGAGTTGTCTCAGTAAATAATTTTAATTTGAAACCACAATAAAAATATTTGACCAAGTATAAGCAAGTAAGGCTATTTCTTCTCACTCTAGTTTCCTTCCCAAAATATTTACCACACTGCTATTTCAAGAGGGCTACCATTATGGCTACCATTTATTGAGCTTTTGCTATGTGTTAGCTACTATTTGTGGCACCTTGCATATTTCATTTTAAATCTTCACAAGAATATTATCAGATAGATATTATTATCACTTCCTTTCTTATACACAGAAGAAACAATGTGGCTCACAGCAGTCATGTACATTTCTCAAGGTCATACATGTAAGAAGTGGCTCTAGTTTCCATAAGTACACAGTACTGTGCTCTTAATTACTGCACTGCATTGCCTGTCAATGCTTGCAGAACCTGCACACCAAATGAGAGACATCATATTGTACAACACAGTCACAGCTTCTATCTCAAGTGAAGGCCTATGTATTTCTGGATGCAATGAGATTTTAACAAGACCCAATTCAGAAAATGATTTTGCCTCATTTTAGAGTTGCTACTGCTATGGAAATCAAAATGAGTTTCTTAGACACAAAGGTCCTCAGACTTTCTACACTAATTTTCAAATTAGCCTTAGATAGGCCAATTTGTAATGTAGCAGACATGAATGAGTGGCTCATTGAAACCTGTTAAGCAAATGTGGAAATGACTATTTACTGCTTGAATGTCCCTCCATTTGTTTGCATCTGTATTCAAATGCAGTCTGGGTTCAGGGATCACTTTAGGCATGAATCAAAACAGTAACTCAGCCCATAATATCTAGGATATAGTAAATCTCAATGATTACCACATATCTGTAGTACTGCTACAGAAAAGAGGGAGCTAGGGAAGTGTTGGGCTGGTGTGTCCTGAGTGTGCTAGATCTCCAGAATTCTTAGCCAGTCTTATGTACATTTTCAAAGATGCATAGTCACTATGAGCTATTATGTCGCTTTTGCTAAATCAGATTAAGAAAATAGAGAAAGATTTACTATCATTATATAATAAAACTTTATTATAGAAAATTGCTGGTAGATAGAGAAAGACATTGAAATCTTGCCTAGAACAGGTTTTTTTTTAAATCTAGGAAAACTGAAAGAAGTGCTTCCAAGAAGCTAAACATCCAAGTTCAAAATATATTAAAAAGTATTTTTTAAACACATATAAAACTCAATATAAAATGTCATGAGTCTTAGGGAAGCAAATAAAATAAAAGTTCTCATCTAAAGTTCCTGGTAAAGACAGGTTTTATTACAATGTCTGACATTCAGTTTCACTAGGGATTTCAACTAGTGAAAGAAACTTGCAGGCCAAGCTAAATTAGGCAGTGCCAAATACTACCTGTGATTCCAAACCAATATGTACTAAAACAGATTTAGTGAAAAGCAGAAGATAGACCTGCTCAATGTCCTCTTATTCTCTGGTGATTATTAGTCTCTAATTTTAGGATAGTCTAATTCTTATCTGGCCAAACTGGTGCTGGAAACAATTGTGAGACATTGACTCTAATTATTACTAAACATAGCTGAATCTCAAAGTTTGAGAATGATTTGCTTAAGAACTAATTTACAGCAGATTCAAGACTGCTTCTTTAATAACATCCCTTCCCTCACTTGTATTTATTTTTTATTGTGGCAAAAAACACAAAATATAAATTTTACCATCTTAAGCATTTTCTAATGTATGGTACAGTAGTGTCAGCTATACAAACATCATTGTGCAACAGATCTCTAAAACTTTTTCAACTCACAAAACTGAAATTCTGTGTCTATTGAATAGCAATGCCCCATTTGCCTCTCCCTCCAGCCCTGGGCAAACATCATCTTACTTTCTGTTTCTAAGAGGTTGACTACTTTCCATACCTCATATATATGAAAGAATGCAGTATTTTTCTTTTTGTGACTAGCTTATTTCACATAGCACAATGTCTTCAAGTTTCATCTATGAATATATTGTAGCATATTACATTACTTCCTATTATCGTGGAATAATATTCCATTGTATGTATATACTACAATTTTCTTTATCCATCCATCTTTAGATGGACATTTGGGTTGTTTCTACCTCTTGGTTATTGTGGATAATGCTATAAGGAACATGGGTGTATACATATCTCTTTGAGATCCTTTTTCAAATCTTTTGGCTATTTACCCAGAAGTGGGAATGCTGGATTATATGGTGGTTTTTTTTTTTTTTTTAGTTTTCTTGAAGAACCTCCATACTATTTTCGATATTCACATTCCCACCAACAGTGTAAGCCAGGCGTCCTCAAACTATGGCTCGCAGGCCATATGCAGCCCGCCGAGACATTTATCCGGCCCGCCAGGTGTTTTTGCCACTGCTGCCTGTCCTGCTTAGCAGCCGACTGGTCCCAGGCCCACGGTGCACATGTGTGGAATGTGTGCTGCACTCTCCACCGGCCCTCCAATGGTCTGAGGGATAGTGAACTGGCCCCTTGTTTAAAAAGTTTGAGGACTCCTGGTGTAAGCATTCAAATTTTTTCACATTCTTGCCAACACTTGTTATTTTCCAGTTTTTTAATAGCAGCCATCCTATGATTTGCATTTACCTGATGAATAATGATGTAGATCATCTTTTCTTATGTTTGTTGGCCATTTCTGTATCATTTTTGGTGAAATATATATTTAAGTTCTTTGCCCATTTTTAAATGGATTATTTTGCTGTTGTTGAGCTATAGTGTATATATATATATTTTTTTTTTCTGGATATTAACTGCTTATCAGATATATGGTTTGCAAATTTTCCCTTCCATTCCATAGGTTGTCTTTTCATTCTGTTGATTGTTTCCTTTGCTTGTCTCCCTCTCTTGTATTTTGATGTACTTTCTTGAGCAGATGAAAAAGGTGTGGAGTTACAGTTAGGGAACTGCGTACTGCCTATGGGATATGCTGCTCATCTGTTAAGTGTGTTCTGGTAGAGAGAAGAATGAAGTCTGCTGTTAGAGTGTTGGGACATGATAATTACCACTACAAATTTATCCATAGACCTTCTATTCTCTATTCTGCCACTGATTATAAGAACTATTAGATAATTTCACTCTTTCCTCTTGCTCATTATAGCATTCATTTATCCATCCATCCATCCATCCATCCATACATACATACATACATAGATAGATTCACTCAAGATATATATTAAGCATCTTTGATGTTCAAAGCATTGTTCAAGGTGCTTGAGGTATAAGAGTGAACAAAATGGACAAAAATCCTTGCTCCATAACAGAGTTTATGTTCTATCAATTGGAGACAGTAAGCAAATTATGATGAAGAGTGCTATGAAGGAAAATAACAAACTGGGAAGTATCAGTCTACCAGACTTCAAGCTGTATTACAAGGCTATAGCAACTAAAACAGCATAGTATAGGCATAAGAATAGAGACATAGAACTTTGGAATAGGACTGAGAAGCTAGAGGTCAAACCATCTGCATATGGTAATCTAATCTTTGACAAAGCAGACAAAAATATACACTGGGGGAAAGAATCCATTTTTAATAAATGGTGCTGGGAACACTGGATAGCTACACGCAGAAGATTGAAGCTGAATCTCCACCTCTCACCTCTTACAAAAATCAATTCTAGATGGATAACAGACTTAAACCTAAGGCATGAAATCTTAAGAATGCTAGAAGAAAATGTAGGGAAGACTCTTTCAGACATTGGCCTAGGCAAAGAATTTATGAAGAAGATCCCTAAAGCAATCACAGCAGCTATAAAAATAGATAAATGGGACCTGATCAAATTACAAAGCTTTTGTACAGCCAAGGAAACTATCATTAGAGCGAATAGCCAACCTACAGAATGGGAGAAAATATTTGCTCTCTATACATCCAATAAAGGGCTCATAACAAGAATCTATCTAGAACTCAAAAAAAATCAACAACAAAAAAATCAAACAACCCCATTAATAAACGGGCGAAGGACATGAACAGAAACTTTTCAAAAGAAGACAGAATAATGGCCAGCAAACATATAAAAATATGCTCAATATCTCTGCTTGTTAAGGAAACGCAAATCAAAACCACAATGAGATATCACCTAACTTCAGTAAGATTGGCCTTTATCGAAAAATCCCAAAGAAACAAATGCTGACAGGGATGTGGAGAGATAGAAACACTCTTACACAGCTAGTGGGAACTGCAAATTAGTGCAACCTCTGTGGGAAAGAATTTGGAGATACCTCAAAGCGCTACAAGTAGAACTATCATTTGATCCAGCAATAACACTATTAGGCATCTAGCAAAGGAACAAAAGTCATCCTATAATAAAAACATCTGCACTGGAATGTTTATGGCAGCACAATTCACTGTAGTAAGGATGTGAAAACAATCCAAGTGCCCGTCAATTCATGAGCGAATTAATAAAATATTTTATATGTACACAATGGAATACTACTCAATTATAAAAAATGATGGTGATCTAGTACCTCTTGTATTTTCCTGGATAGAACTTCAGCCCATCCTCCAAAGTGAGGTATCACAAGAATAGAAGAATAGGCACCACAAGTACTCGCCATCAAACTGGCACTGACTGATCAACACTAAGGTGCTCACACAGTAGTAATATTCTTTGCAGGTAGAGGGGTTGGGTGTGGGTAAACTCACAACTAATGGATGCAATGAGCATTGTAGGGAGGAAAGACATATCTCAAGTCATAGTTGGAATGTGGCAAAGTCATAACGTAACCAAATTTCCTGAAATAAAAAAAAAATTAAAAAAATAAAATAGGATAAAGCAATAGAGAATACTATTTTGAAGGGCTGTTATTTTAGGTAGATGGTTTTACAGGGACTTTTTGATAAGGTGATATTTCAACATGGACCAGAGTAAAAGTAATTAGCTGGATGATTGTAATGGCTTGTAGTATCTAACTGGAAATGTTTATCTCCATCGCTACTGTAGGAATAGGAGTGACAAGAGGACCAGGCACTTGAGTGAAGATTCGTTTGGATTTTTTTCTCTTTTGGACAGTGCTAGAGATCTCTCTTTGGCTTTCCTTTACTTGATCTCATCTTCTGTAGTACATTCTTTCTTAATATATATTAGAAACGTTGCTGGAAGATGGCCATTGACTCAGGAAGACAGTCTTTCAGGGAAAATAGTAGTTCAATTATCTATGCCTCACAACAAATAAATATTTGAGGCTTAGCCCTCCTTTATTCTCTACACTTCTTTAAAGAGTATGTTGCCCTTTGTGATTTATTTACATTTCCAAAAGTTTTAAAATATGCCTAATCACATTTTGGCCTAGGAAGGAGGAGAATTACAATATTATTTGTTTCAAGACTCTTACTAGGTATGGCTCTATGAGCTGCCCTCCTCAATATGTCCCACTGATTATATCATCATTGTTGGGACTTGCTGTATTTCAATGGGCTCCTTTGCTTTCTCTTGGTTCCAGTTACTTGTTCTTATAGTGACATTTTAATTCTGGATGCTATCCTGTATGTGACATATGGTAATTATCTACTCTTTGATTTCTGATCCTGGTTGGCAAGAATCTTTACTCTTTATCTGCTGCCAGATCCTCTACCCCTTGCTTATCTCAAGGTCTCCTTATAGCCCATTCTTCCAGCTCTGGATCCACCTAATGATGTCATGGATTTTGAAGGAAAATAAGGTAGCCATCTGTCTCAGAACTAGCTCTCCCTTATGAACCTATCACTCATGGATACCTATTTTCTTTTCTTTGTATACCCCCTTGCAATAATTCCTTCTATATACATACTTCCTGCTATATAAATAAGTACCTCCTCTTATTTGTCATAAAACCACCTTGTTTAAACTACAAGAAGTATTCCCTAGACCTAGTGTTGATATGTGTTTAATGACATCAAGGTCACAGTTTTTAATCCCTGTTTACTTCACACTACTACCACTCAAATCCTATTGCATTGCCACAGATACCATTGATACCTTAGGTCACAAAGAATCACAAGGATAAATTCTTTTCTATGCCCCTATATGATTCTACCCAAGTTGGTCTCAAACTCCTCAGCCAGGTTTTCAAAGCTCTCCTCAATAGAATTTCCACCTATTCCCTGAAATCCTTTTCTATTATTGTCTTACATGTGTACCCGTCTTTCCAGCCAAACAGGATTATTTGCTCATCCCTAAATAGGCCACATTTGTTTTTGAACTACATGTCTTTGTCATTCCCTATTCCCATGCCGCCATCCTGGAAAAAACACCTATAACCTATTAAACTTTGATTACTAGAAAACTGGTGATTTTCAAAGTTTTATTCAAAGATCTGGTAGGGGTATTGACCCAAATCTTTTGAGAACATTCTTCTTTATTCCTTACCAAAAAGCCTCTGCTCTAGCCCAAATCTTTATCTTCTCACAACTATCGTATGTCTGGTGCTGTGACTTTTCTCATGATGTTCCCTGTGTGGGAATCTTGTGGGGGAAATAAAGAGAGGCCACCAATATTTATAAATCAATGAAAAGAGAGGTTGTATGGGTGCTCAGAAGAAACTTGTAGTTCGGATTAGTAAAGTGTTTCAGATAACTTCAAACTATGAATACGATTTTAATAGGCAGATATAGGTAGGTTCCATTGTGGGAGAGCACCACATTGAGTCTATCACAGTGCTTTGCATATAGTAACTACTTAATACATATTTGTCAAATGAATGAATACACAAAAAGTGAATGGACCAGTATATCTGCCTGTATCTGTATCAGTGTGATTGAGTTGATAACATCTTTTCTCTTTCTATTAGGACAGATTTGGAGCAACATAAGGGCATTAGGTGCCTGAAGGGAGAAGGGGCCCTGAAAATAGAGGTGTATCAGTAGAAAGTAAGAGTTGCCTGTCTCACAATTTTTCTAAAGGGTGGTCGAGATGAGATAACAACCTAAGGGTCTGTGGTAGCTGCTCAAGACTGAGGACCACACTTTTAGGCTTATAGGCTTTGTCATACTCTTACATCCCAAGGTAAGCCTCACTATTGAAGGATACCCCCCATTCTCACCTATGTCTGAAAATTTGTATCCTTGATCGTTTTTGAACTACTTCATTCAGACCTCATGAGAAAACTCTACAGTTTCATTACAATGACTGTATTCAGAGTTCTTGCAATAATTCCCTTAGCTGAAAACTTGAAGTCCCATTCTAATGATAACCTGAGCTTCTATTCGAAGTTTTCAAAGTGTGTTTATATAAATCATATCTAATGCTGGTTAGTAGCCAGCTTTATCATAGTAATAATCAGTGATTCAAAATAGATAAGGGGCCAATACCAGATTGATTTAATTACTACAGCTTTGTAGTATAGTTTGATATCTGGCATATTAATACCTCCCATTTTGTTTTTGTTGCCTAGAATTGCTTTTGATATTCAGGGTCTTCTTTGGTTCCATACAAAGCGTAAAATTATTTTTTCTATATCTGTGAAGAATGCTGATGGGATTTTAATAGGTATTGCATTGAATCCGTAGATCAGTTTGGGTAGTATAGACATTTCAATGATGTTGAGTCTGCCGATCCACGAGCATGGTATTGATTTCCATCTGTTTACATCCTCTGCTATTTCCTTCTTCAGTGTTTCATAGTTCTCCCTGTAGAGGTCTTTTACCTCCTTGGATAAGTATATTCCTAGGTACTTTAATTTCTTTGTTGCTATTGTGAAGGGAATTGAGTCTTTGATTTGGTTCTCAATTTGATTGTTGTTGGCGTATATGAATGCCTCTGATTTCTGTGTATTGATTTTGTATCCTGAGACTTTACTAAATTCATTTATCAGTTCCAGGAGTTTCTTAGTTGACTCTTTGGGGTTTTCTAAATATAATATCACATCATCAGCAAAGAGTGAAAGTTTGATCTCTTCTGCCCCTAGTTGTATACCTTTAATTCCACTTTCCTGTCTGATTGCTGTAGCCAGGACTTCCAGCACTATGTTGAATAGAAATGGAGATAGTGGGAAGCCTTGTCTGGTTCCAGTTCTAAGTGGGAATGCTTTCAGTTTTTCCCCATTCAGTATGATGTTGGCTATGGGTCTGTCATATATGGCTTGTATCATTTTTAGGTATGTCCCTTCTATGCCTATTTTCTTAAGTGTTCGTATCATGAAAGGGTGTTGAATTTTGTCAAAAGCTTTTTCTGCATCTATTGAAAGAATCATGTGGTCTTTGTTTTTGCTTCTGTTTATGTGGTGAATTGCATTTATAGATTTACGTATGTTGAACCATCCCTGCATCCCTGGGATGAAGCCCACTTGGTCGTGATGGATTATTTTTTTGATAAGCGTCTGGATTCGGTTAGCTAAGATTTTGTTGAAAATCTT